>JBBPLP010000210.1:0-35714 GCA_038089875.1 Fistulinella prunicolor
TGGCAGCTGGCGCGAGCATCCCACCGCTGTGCCTTCCGACATCCATATAGTACGAATACTATACACATACAAAACGATCGATCGTCAATGATCTTACAATCACAAGGAGAACATAAAGGGCACACTCAGCCCAAAGTATAGGACCATCTTGACGTTTTCAAGGTTGAGTCCTACTCTATCGTCGGAGATGTTTCTGCAGAGAGAAGGATTGGACTTGTTAGTGCTTTGCCAGGGGTGTCCGGTGACGCGTGACGCGTACCCCGTGGGCAGAGGACGTCCGGGCTCGCCGAGTTTCTCACCCCCGATAGTTACCCGGCAACGACTCCACGCACAGAATCTTTTTGAGGGCAACTTCTACGCCGCACTCGAAGCTTCGCAGAACAGAGACCAACAGTCCCGTCGGGCGCTCGTCACGATTTGAGGTACGCTTTGTGTCTGGGCTCACGCTGGAATTGGTGTCTGAACCTCGTCTGGGGCTGTGTCACAGTTAACCACTCTCAGATTACTACGTGGTCGAATCTCGATCTCCTTCAACAGTGTCCAACAAGATCTTATCGAACGAAACCGCTGATACAGTGGATTATCATGAAGACAAACCCAAGTAAAAGATCGAACATGTCTTCCTTTCTTCCAACTTTGCAAACATATGATGCAGGCAACTGGACATTTTGTTGTGAACAAAGAATGGTGCAGAGACTAGCGGCATAGTGTCCCCGTTTACCTCCCATTATCGTAGAGCAACTCTCTACTCTTCTGGAGCCAGCACGTAAGCCACGTTTTGAGCGACCTATCCTCCTGACTTTCCATGTTAACGTAAAACAGAGGAACGTTTGTTCCAAATCTCATGCTCAGCGGATATGGACCCCGAGAGGACTGCATGTGCAATGGGTTCGAATGTTCAAGCGTTCGCGCGAGCCGGGACATTGCGTTCGTGAGGTTCATACGCATTTCCTGATGATGGTAACATTTGACCATTCCGTATCCCTTGTAGCAACAATAGTGCCTGGAAACGCGAGCGACGCGGTTTCCATGCTGGGGAGTACGTATAAAACAAGGTAAAACCTGAGCATATATACATAGGTAAGTTGGATATTCTGGTCACATTGAAAAAGCAAAGGGTCAGCCCTTGATGCACCGGCACCAACGCCACCCCAGAGTCCTCCTTCAAACCTGACCCCTATTCCCTGCCTGGTCTTCGGGCTCAATCACCTCCACATCGACCATGTCGCTCTCCAAGATCTGACCTTGGACTATGACAATATCCGCAAAATTGATCTCGGAAACGGCTGAGTGTTGACTAGAAATGAGTTGCGGCAACACACCGAATCCGGTGTCAACCCCCTGGTAGCATCTACGCAGATCGCGGTCATAAAGCTCTCGTACGTCAATGATAAAGCGAGGTATCATGATGGATATGAGTATATAACCAAATGTGTCCAGGAAGAGCACCGGAATGTTGCCTGTTACACTAGGGCGGCTGTTTGCTACCAAGGTAGAGACATTGATAAGCGTCATCCTAGAGGTTCGGAGGAACACATCAAGGTCGTCAGCAATAGGAGCGGGAGAACGTGAAGGCGAGGGATAGTAACAAGAAACTGGAGGAAAACAAGACGTACATGAGGAAATAAAGTATCCCATCTCCCACAAGTAGTTTCGCGTATCGATTAAGGTTCCACCTCCTCGTTGCTTTGTACATCGCAATCGACTGCTTGAAGGTAGGAATGATAGCGAGAACCAAAAGTGTAGTACCAAGAACAAATCGAGGGAGTTCTGCACACAAGAAAAACAGGGATGAGGCATTGCGGAATGAATAACTACAAAAGGAAAAACTGTTAACTCGGATAACTGTCGCTGGAGAAGAGAAGGACCCCTGCATAAGATTATAGTGGTGCATGTAATTCAAGTCGAGACACACCTGAGAGGCGGGTATTAGGATTGAAATAGATCCCAGTGAAAACAAAGGATATAATGATATGTGACAGATGAACAGACAAGAGGACATAAAGGATTTTTTTGGATCGATTCCACATTGCGTACACCCGGAGGATCATGATCCCTGTAGTTTAAAGCTCAGTCGGGGGAAATAGTCAAGTAAACGTAGTCACTCACAATCGGCAGCAGCAACAAATATTAAATACTCGCAAGTTGCTATGATGACGAATATGATACCTGTGCTCACAGTGATATTGTGAAAGGAAGTAAATTAATCTGCTTACAACTATGGAATGGATCATCAGTACAGTTTATATCCTGAATTGGATACGTACGTCTATCATAAAAGCTGTTAATAATAAATAGCGTTCAAGTTAAAAAGCACTCACCCTCTGAGGGCCTGGAACCCATATACTACCATCTACAGATTAGTATCAGATTAGCTAAATTCGACTCTAATTCAAGTCTGAACATACCAAGGCCGAAAGCGCTTGAGAACGAATCCATTATCAGTTTTTGTGTGCATTATAATCATAAACCCACATAATCCAGGAAAGACCGACATAGCGAACCTGCGGAAGTGTCATTTCGCAATACGTATTAGGGAGCTTATTACGAACCAAGACGAACAATGTAGAAACCCAGGTCCAGGGTTTACGCTGCAGTGCTATCAGAAATATGTACGTGCTTCATTATTGTTACCGTTTTCTCACCCAAACGTAGTCTAACTTTGAACATTGTCAGTTGATAAATAAAATGCAGGAAATGTAATATGTACCTCTCTTGGAAGGGTGAGGACTACAAAAAAGGTCAATGTTTCGGTACGAGAATGGCAGGAAAACATCTCACAATAATCGTATGCGACAGCAGTGATGAGAACCACTGTTTGTTCGTGAGACTAACTGCTGACAGGAGGCGTAAGTGAACGCACCGGATACATAGTTGCTCGTCTGGAGAAGCTCCAAAATAGACTGTAAGTCAGAAGACATCAGGAACAAAAGAGACAGTAATATTTCAGGGAAGAGCTGAGTGAGGTTGCGAGTGGGTCAGCAACCTTGTGGTTCAACCATTGTGGCCTTTAAGTCTTCTACCCAAGTTCAACGTACAACCATTTCTTTCCAGGCTGATGTGGAACAAAGAGTGATTTATGAACGTGTAAAGGCCCACAGATGTACAATGCATGGCGAAGGAAGGCGATGCGAGTCATGCGAGTCACTGGTCCTGAACGTTATTCGTCCCCCATGCACTGCCACTGCATCCGCGCGGCGCAGACCAAATTTCTTTTCTTTCTTCTCAAGATCCCATTTAGTGGCTATCCTTGGCAGACATTTACACATGTTGCTGGTTGGTACATAGTATGTTGAGGTGACGTGGGTTACGAGGCCAGTGTGTATACGCACCGAGACCGAAGTAGCTACCGAGGTGCCGAGTGCGCGTCTATCTAGTACAGGCAAAATCGTCGAAAAATGTGTGGGGGAAAGGTTCTTGCGTGGTTTGGTCAGATGCTGTGTTGTACAAATGAATTTGAGACTTTTTGAAATGCATGGTCGCTCATCACGCGGTGGATGTTTGTGGATACCTTGAGTTGTGTTCTGTGACACGTGCCTCAGCACGGAGGGTGACGACAGACTGAATGAAGAGCACGGTAGAACGTATGGCTTGCAGAAAGGGTTGCACGGGGAACGTATGCATACAAACAGTTGGGTGTAATCGTGCGATCCAAGGTAACACGCAACGCCTACAGACCTAGTATCTGCATCGTGTAAAGATCTCTTCTCTGGGGGTGAATGAGTTGTACGTCGTCACTTGTCTGGCATGCAAACCGAAATATGCCTTTGATGACGAGGTTAAATTAGTAGACGGTGCAATCGATCCAGCGCTGGGATTCGCCATCCTTGGTTGGAAACGAACCAGCCCGGTAATGAGACGTTTAACAAAAACGCGTTTTGGACATCTGATGAACCTTTGGTGGGGGATTGACCATGGCCCTCGCAGTTATAATTATTGTTCGGGCGACGACAACTTGGTGAGACTCCTTTGCCGTCTGTTGTAACAGACAGCACGCTGATGCCTGCAATGGGCTCTCTTATGGTCCCACCACATCTTGGAATCTAATCAAAGGTCGTCAAAGCACACCAACCTTTTTTTATTTGTTGCACACTGTTCCGAACAAATATTGTTCCTGACGGGCCTACCATAGTGTGACCCCACCTTGTCTGCCCACGTCAACGACTTCGCTTACTACCCGATCGACACGCATGCCACAGGACCGTCTTGTGAATGCAGTTTCATGTTTTGACCCTTATCGCGGGAGCAGAGGCAGGCTAATCCCAGAGACGAGTTATCTCACCACGGGTGCACTCAAGATGGGAGGTACGCTCGACCTCGGAGGGGAGTTATTGATGTCCACGCTCGCACTGCGCAGTCTGCACTGAGACGAACTCCGTGAGAGAGTACATTTTGTTGACGAGGTGGCACTGTTTCCAGCCGAAATGGAGTGCATGTAGATGTTTAGTAGCAGATGAGAGTGGTCAAGGTTATGGTCAAGGTTGCAACCCGTACAGTCCTAGTCACCGGTCGCCCTGAGGCCTGAACTTCGTTTGTGGCTGTGTCATTGACGTTTGCTCAACAAATATTGGAAAGTTGGTGCTCGAAAAGATATACTGAACATGACTGGTAATGATCATGCAAATAAATTTCGGGAACTAACAGGAAAAACATGCATATGAGGTACAGCTCGACATTATTCTTTGCGAACGATGTACTCACGGAGACTAACGGTAGCGGTATCGTACGGTTCTGTTCACCACCATTAACACTTACTACTAATATCTCCAGGCCGTTCCTCTAAAGCCAGGGCCCATGACACAGGTTGATCGGGCTGGTTCTTCATTTTCCACGCCATCGAAAGGTGGCAGGAGAACGTGCTGAGATCCGGTCCGAAGCACTTCCATGTCGTGATTACTAGTATAGGCTCCCGGCAGGATTCTCGAAACCTCAAGCGTGTTATATCATTTCTGGTATGATGTGGTCCCGGAACGTTCGTTTCATGTCAGATCCCTGGGTCGTATCTTATGTCTCGTAACAGCGATAGACATATGGGAACGACGTGTTTGTTTTTCTAACCCCAGGCCACCTGGTTTCTACGCTATTCTGCGTTGAAACACATGGAAATGAGTACGAAGCCTGATCATATTCATAGGTAAATTAGATATCCTAGTCACCATATTGAGGAAATCCAACCTCAGCAGACTGGCGCCCTGCTGCCAACCCATAGTACCACCCCAAAGCCCTTCAAACTTGACTCACATTGCCTTCCCGACCTTCGAGACGGATCTCCTCCGCTTTGTCTACATCCCCCTCTGTAATGTCACCCTGGTCTAAGGCGACATCCGCGAAAGCAATCACGGAGTTGATACTAGCAGGTTGCGATAGCATACCAAATCCGGTGTCGATCCCCTGCCAGCGTCCACGCAGGTCACGGTCATACAGCTCTCGTATACCAATGATGAACCGAGGCATCAAGATACATGTGGCTGCATTGGGAAGCGAGCTCAGGAAGAGCATCGGAATGCTGTCTGTTCCACTGGGAAGTGTGGCCGTTAACAAAGTATCGACATTGACGAGTGCTATCCTGGAAGTTCAGAGGACAATATACAAGTGGTCAGTAGTAACACAAGAGGTAGAGGGTTATGGAGGCGAATGGAAACAAGGGGGGAGAGGAAAGGAAGACATACATGAGGAAATAAAGTATTCCATCTCTGACGAGCCGTTGTACATATCGATTAAACTGCCACTTCTTTGTTGCTTTGTACATATCAACTGATTGCTTCCAGGTGCCCATGACAGCAAGAATCAGAAGTGTAGAGCCAAGAACAAATCGTGGGAGACTGCTGCACAGAAAAAGCAGGGGTGGAGTGTTCGGGGTTGAATAACTGCAAAAAGAGAAATCGATAACTTGGATAACTGCGACTGGAGAAGAGGCAGAATGATATGACAAACACGTGAGATTGTAGTGACATATGCTGTTCAGATTGAGACATACCTGAGAGGCGGGTGTTGGGATTGTAATAGATTCCTGTAACGACGAGGGTTACAATAACCTGTGGCAAATACATGGACAAGAGAACATAAAAAATAATGTTGGATCGATTCCACATTGCGTACACCCGCAGGATCATGATCCCTGTAATTTGAAAACGGCATGGTCGGCAGAAATGGCAGTCAAGGGGTACAGTCACTCACAGTCGGCGGCAGCAAGGAATATTGCGTACTCCCATGCGGCCATTAGGACGACTACAGTACCTTCATAATATCCATGTTTCATAATGATGCTGTGGAAGGCAACAAATCGACGCGCTTACAACTATGGAAAACATCATCGATACAGTTCATAATCAGAATTTTGGTACCTACAGAATCTATAAGAGGTCCCGGTTAGCCATTAAGGAAACAGTGTCAAAATCAAGAAGTACTGACCCTCTGAGGGTCGGGAAGAAGCGTACTACCGCCTGAAAGTGTGTGTAATCAGTTAAACCCACTTTAATGTAATTCTGAACGCACCGAGGCTGACGACGCTTGAGGTTGTCTTCATAATTAATTTCGCATGCACCAGATAACTGTAGACTCACATGGTCCAGGAGAGACCAACATAGCGGACCTACGGAGGTATCAAGTCGGAATGTATGCGATTGTGTTTTATCTTTATACATACCAGAACAAACATTGTAGAGACCCATGTCCAAGGTCTACTCTGTGGGACTGTCAGAAATCTAATGATTAGTTATAAATCGTGGCTTTCAGACCCAAATGTAATCTATCTTTTAACACCGTCAACGGTCAACAAGTGAAGTGTGGGGAGTAAAATACCTCGCGCGAAAAGGTGAGGACTAGAAGCGAATCAAAATAGTTATTGGGGTCTGAAAAGGATAGGAAAATATCAATATCTTACAATAATCATATACAACAACGGTGACGACGGTAACTTCATTGGTTCGTGAGATCAAATGATCAATGACCGTAGGAATGAGCGAGCTCACGGGATAAATAGTTATTCATCTGGATATATTCCACGACAGACTGTAAACCGGATGACATGGCTGGCGAGAGAGAGGTGAAAATGTTTAACAGCACAGAGAAGTGAAAGATCGAAGGGAGGGAGTCTACTGTGAGTGGACAAATAGCCATGTAGTTTCCTTGGACTTAAATCTTGTACGCAGCGTATCATCCAAGAATGTTTGGAGCAAAGAATGACGACACGTACCGAGTAGGCAATAACGTTGGTCAATCCCCGGGTGCCGGAGCTTAACATGTTCCTGTATACGGCGAAAACCAGTACCGGTACCCCACACCAGTTTACCCACGGCACCAAGACACCTGGAATGAGTGGAATATGGTGGGAATCCTAAGAGGTATGGGAAAATGTGAGAGGAGAGCGGGGTAAGTGTGAGTGAGCACAAGTAAGCACCCAGGAGGTGTATCACGCCTGCGCTCGCCCGGATGAAAATAGTAGGACGGGAAGCAGGACGGATAACGAGGTTTGGGCAAAGCCGCACAATGGCAGCGGGTACGGGAGAGGACCAGGCGGCACATGTCCACTCTGGAACCGGGAACCAGCCGCCCGAGTTCGCTGTACCCTTACGTGATGCGGGAAGAACATGTCATTACGGAAGAACATGGCGTTCCGCACTGTAGTCGCACGCAGATTAATTATCATAAAAATATCGATTTCTACCATCGAATCGTCTGTTTCGGAATGCTAGTGTGAACCAAATAGAATCATTCTGCTGGCCCAAGCTAGGACTCCAGTTATAGACCGAGAATCTTACCCCATCGTAGAATGTCGATGATGCTGACAAGTCACTTGAACAATGCGTCTCGAGAATATTATCTGGTCATCATTGCCTCCGCGGCAGCGCAAAGGTCCCGACCATCCTCAGAAAAGGGCGGCTCACATTATCAAGGGGAGGGAGATCGCAGAGATCAGCCAGATCACACGGCCTCGGCTTCAATTTTACTTGGAAACACCGGTCCCCCGTGTTCGCCCGCACTTGATACATAATAAAGGCTTGAGCATGACTGGAACGTGGCATACAGGAATCAGACCCGATGTACATCGCGATCGCACCTCTCGAACCTTCTGAGGCCGTGCACGTCAGCGAGTAGATACAGCACAGCGAAGGAGTGCAAAAAAGATCCGGGGTATGGGACATCTGCCGCTTTTCGCAGTGCGCATCAAGCCACGTTGATGGAAGTAATGTTCTATCGAAGCGGCGTCACATTATTTCCATCCTTTCAACGATCAGTGGTACGTGCATCGTTTACCTAATTATGTACCTCCGACGATCACGTATCATATTTCAGCACCGAAGACGATGATGGACGGAAACAAGAAGCGGAAATTACTCAATGGAATGTATGGATTGCAGAGAGGGCCATTGAAGTGGAATGTGTCTCATTTTCTCGCGGCCAAATGCACAGAAACAAAGAAGTGGAAACGTTGGATGGCGATGCAAGAATGCTTCATATCATCTTTCTGAGTCAGCAGCACTGCGGGTGTAGCTTGCTGCCGCGTCCGGGTGTGGCGGAGTTACAACCGAAGATCGCACTGGACACAGCCACAGGTAGACTTCGCTGGCGTTGCTTGCCCCTGCCTGGGGATATTACCACGCGGAGCGACATACTAGATCATATAACCCAGTGTCGTTTTATTTGGTCTCGTCTGTTATAAAGATAGTAGATGATGCTCAGCGATGCCTCGGTTACTGATTTGAAGCAATTAGTAATGTATGGACCATCTGTATGGTTCGTACGCTCCCCGTTCAATGAGACGTTTTTCGAGTGTATGGAATCACTGACTCGGGTCTGTAGCGCAAATAATGAGTTCTTACGATGTTCATTCTTTATAAGGGATCCCCAAGAATGATACGAGACGTGCCAGCTATTACATCAGAACCATCTCTACACTAAATACATAAAAGTCAGAAGACGAAACATATACATAGGTAAATTATACATTTTTTCTAGAGCCCACTGGGCGAACCGCCATCCTGAGGGTCGCCAGAACGTCCTCCTTCAAACCTGACCTACCTGACCTCTCCACTCTTCGAGTCGAATTCCTTCCGAGTCTGTTTCATCCAGATCTTGCTCCACGACCTGTCCCTGGATTGCCAGGGTGACATCCACAAAGGCAACTGCGGAATCGGTGGTACGTTGAACGACACCGCGTTTTAGCACACCGAATCCGCTGTCGATCCCTAGCCAGCGAGCATGCAGGTTACGGTCATGCATCTCTCGCACACCAATGATAAACCGAGGCATCATCGTGCATAGGGTTATATAACCGAATGCGCCTAGGAAGAGCATCGGAATGCTCTTTGTTGTACTACTAGGAAGGCTGTTTGTTATCAAAGCGGAGATGTTGATGAACGCGATCCTTGGAAATCCAGACGAGTGATTAGAACGTGATGGTGACAAATAGACAGGAGAAGTGGAGGAAGGAAAGACATACAGAAGGAAATAGAGGATGCCATCCCTCACGAGCAGTTGCATGTATCGATTGGGCTGCCACTGCCTCGTCGCTTTATACATCTCGATCGACTGCTTCAAGGTTTGCGTGACAGCGAGAAGCAAAAGTACGGTTCCGAGGATAAATCGCGGGAGCTCAGCACACAAGAAAAACGTGGATGGGACGCTTGTAAATGAAAAACTACAAAAAGAGAAGTTGTCAACTTGGATAACTGTGACTGAGGGCGGATGGGACGAATGTGTTCTGTGTAAGATTACAGCAATACATGTCATTCAGATCGAGACGCACCTGAGAGGTGGGTATTGGGATTGTAATAGACACCTACGAAAACGAAGGAGATGATGATCTGCGGCACGTAAATGGACAAGAGGATGTAAAAGATTGTTTTGGATCGCTTCCACATTGCATACACTCGCAGGATCATGACCCCTGTAAATCGAATGTGTGATCGAGGGAAATTGTGACCAAGGTAGAGTATGGTTACTTACAATCAGCAGCAGCGAGAAATATAGGATACTCCCAGCTCGCTACCACAGCGAGTATGGTACCTTCAGAAGTTCCGTGATGTTGCGGGGAGCAGTAGTTCGACATGCTTACAACTACGGAAACGACCATGAGTAGAGTCCGAAATCAAAATCTGGATACACACGTCTATAAAAACTAGTGTTAACTATACGTAGCATTTAAAACAAGGAATACTGACTCTCTGAGGACCAGGAATGAATGTACTACCATCTGTAAATGTATCCAATCAGCTAAGTTAACGTTCAATTTAATTCCGCACATACACAAGATACTCATACTTCAAAGCGAATCCATTGTTAGTTTGTACGCGCATTATAGTAATTTCCCACTGACACAGCCCAATAAAGACCAGCATATCGGATCTGCGGAACAGTCAGTTCGGAATGAGCCTCGCCTGAGTTTTTGCACGCACTATAACGAATATGAGAGAGACCGGAGTCCAACGTTTACACTGCATGGTGGAGCTGTTAGGGATCGAGTACGTGGTTGATAAGTATCACTGTCACTTACCCAAATGTACTCTATCTTCAGATATCGTTGTCAACAATGTAAAATAAGCGAAATGACTCAACACACCTCTTTTGAAAGGATGAGAACTACATAGTAGAACCAAAATTGTTACGTTGGTGTGAGAAGGGTCGGGTTCCAAAAGATATCGATATCTCACAGTAATCATATACGACAGCAGTGACGATAGCAACTGTGCTGGTCGTGAGATTAGTCATCGACCGCAAATAGGGGCGAACGCACGGGATGCATAGTTGTTCAACTGGAGATACCCCACAACAGATTGTGAGCCAGAGGACATAACTAATGCAAGGGATATGGAAGTGTTTAACGATACACAATGATTGAGACTAGAGGAGAGGAATGTGGAGGGCAGACCAGTAACCTGTGGCCCTCTTTCAGTTACTTAAATGCGTCGTCAATCATTTCCTGTAAGACGGATCTAGAACAAAGTGTGATACAATGTAAAATCGTGCACGATTCGCAATTTGGTGCATACGATACAAAAGGATATATTGCGATGAAAGGCGATGAAAGGGGGAATCCCGTATTGAGAACCTTGTGCATCCCGCCATGCAGCCGCGCGCTCAAGGTCATTCGTTCATAAAAACAGTGGACCATACCATTGAATCGTCTGGAAGAGGTGGGCTTGCATGCGTCCATTGCCAAGAGCTAGGGAAGGCAAGCAGACTCACTGGACGAGGTGGGATGCATCAAACCACGGGCCACCCACGACATGGCCACCAGCCGCCAGCCAGGTGACAGGACCCTCTGCCCTTGAGCATTCTGATGCGCAGCGTCTGAGCCCAACACGCCGTCCCCGATCATCGCAAAGTTGGCAGATGCACATTGAACGTGGGATCGCGTGCCTGAAACACGACCAGGTCGTGCCAGGTGCATAGGCTGTACACGTTGGTGACGAGGTTGCGGGAGTTTGTCAGAGGTGGGGAGAGGCGTCACATTGATCGAGGTTGCAGGTCGTTAGCGGAAGGTACCCGCTCCTGACTAGATGAATAGATGATCGCTCATGAATGAGCGTTTCTGGCACTAGTCTAGGAACAATCTCCGCGGTCACTAAGTGGACATCGTCATTTCAAGACGAATTGGGAACTCAAGGAAGACCTTATACGGCAAGTCGGTTGTGATTGGTTAAGAACCTTCGCTGCTACGTGATGAGCCTAAGTCGCGTGTATGCATACAACTAGGTGCTGTCTCACTTTCAATGATAGTTCCTTGGGTAGTAGTTGGACGATCTGCGTTCAATCACTTGCAAAATGATTCAATGTGACAGAATATGTCAAATATCTGAGAGGACGTGTATCATATTCTATGAGCGCAACGCGACGTAGTTGTTGATGTTGCTCACGGACGGTTTCCGAGGGATTACGGTGGCTGGTGCGGGCCCATTGCCGTGTATCTCACTCTCTGCATACGAGTTCACTACGTGCGATATACTATCAGTTGGTCAACGATCTTTCGATCACAAAGGGGAATACCAAGCACATATATACACCAAAGAATACGATTCTGTTGATGATCTCAGGTGTAATACCGAGCCTAGTGAATGTGTACTGGACTTTACTGGACAACGAACCAGACCAATGTCAGAGTCGTGTAACAAGAAGCGGAGTTTCAGCCTCGCTGAATGACTGCTGGAGGTTTGCCTGGCGATCGCGGAGTGATATGTTGGAGTCATGATTATCGTTCGGCGATAGGAACTGGGTGTAATACATATGATGTTTTGTCATGGAAAGCACATAAACGTTTACATTGCACTCACTGTAGAACTATGCCCCAGAGTCCAACTAGATGCCATGCGTATTCACCGAGTTTTTCGCACCCTCAATCGGTATGCTTGATTGACCAGCTACCTTCCCGCCCTCGCTGACGACCATACCCACCCAATCTACCCTCACAGCTTTCTTAGCTGTTTATGCTGCTCTTGAAGACCAGAAACAAATGGCCCCGTCAGAGGTGCCTTTTATGACCTGAAGTACCCTCTACACGAGCAAGGCGTCGTCGGTGTTGACACTCGCATCGATGCTGGCGTTAATACAAGATGGTGTTGCCTGGGTGGGTCAGCGCTCCGGCGTACTCAAAAGCGGCTGAGCAGAAAGGAGATTGATGAATGCGAGAATGATCTGTCCATAAGGTTTATTCCCCGGGACAAGCCTGTCTGTTACCTGTCATTCCAGAAAGCCTCAACCACGTCGAACGAGGAGAGCGGGGTTTTTGTTGATCGCTTGCAACTCGCGAGCGTTTGTGCCATGTTCGTTGGAAAGGAACTACAAATTTTTTGGGAGAGGAGAACAGAAGTCTAGTTCAACCGTTGGCAGCCTTGAATGGGACCGAAGATGGTCGTCCTGGGAAACCCACACGTGTGGCTGTGTCATAAATGACCAACCTACGTTCAAATGGCACAAGCCTCCCTTCGATTCGAGCTGCCCAATGCCCACCAACATTTCAACGCTCACTGGCTTCTACTGAGGCACAGAGCCTCGTAGCGTAATAAAGGTGAGAAGACTGTGGTGGTCGATTGCTCGATTGAAATGATACACTGCTCTTTCAACGAATACAAATCATGATACAAATACATAGCATCCATATTTGGGACCGGTGCTGCCCGAGTCAGTGCAGTTTTCACTGCAACGACCTCAACAGGCTATGCTTGTGTTTCTACCTCCCAGAAATGGTTCATTATGACGAGCCTGACGACTCTGGCATCTCACGCTAGTAACTAGCGATAGAGTGGCTCTCCCGAGGGGATACAAAAAGATTGCAGAGCCTATCGAGATTCGACGGGTGGGGCGAATCAGGAAGATGAACGAGATTCGGCTCGGGATTCCTGGGAACCTTACAGAGGAGAGTGCGCCTCGTGGTTCATTCTGATCCGTGGAATGCAGTCTGGCTGGGCCTTGGACACGGATTCACCTGACAACGTGGTCGGTGACGAAGAGGTCCCTCGGATCAATCGATCAAGCCCAAGTTTGAGCATGCGTTGTGTGCTGCTCCCTTCACTTCCAAGCGTTCATGTGTTATGGCCAGTGACTCGCTTCCAATCATCAACATGCGTCGACTTGATTCCACTTTCGCAAGATCGGGAAAGAGCGACGATTCAGATGTACGAGAGTTTGTGATTAAGCAATGTAATCGCGGCGTACAACTTGAACGTATAATATCTAGCGGTCACCAAGTGTATTGCCAGGTGACTGTCAGCAGTAGGTTGACGTCGACCTGCTCCAAGGGCACCTCCCGTGCAAGAGTGAAAAAGGAATGAACCCTCTTTGCGTCTCCACCCTCGCGTTTTCTAGGTCGATGTCGCAACGCCTAGGCCACAAGCTAGTAGAGCTCGGAGTTAGGGAAATGTGTCTTGATATGCTCGTCCCAGAACCAATGGAAGGGAGTCGCGTACGTGATGTCACATCGTTCCAATTTCCATCCCAAAGTTTGAGGGGGGTTTGCGAACTTCCTTGTGATGCGAATGGCCGATCGAATGGCGGGTTCTATGACATCGCGGTCATGACTCGAGTCCTGGCATGGGCCCGCTTTCCTTGGCGATGGTAACCTACGGCTGTATCGTATACTACTACTACGTATTGGCTTGGTCTCCAGAAATGCAAACAACATCCATCTCGTGAAGGAGTGGATGGAAAAAAGACGAAGCACAAGCAAGAGTAAATTCGACATCATGGCCGCCGCCCGAGACCATCTCTCAATGGACAGGTACCAATGGCGGTCCCCGGATTCAACGTAAAGTTCTCGTCAAACCTCACCCACATGACCTCTCCTTGCTTCGAGACGTATACCCTCTGATTCGTCCTCGTCCTCCTCCACGATCTCGCCTCGGCATGGTGCAACTTGATCCGCGAACTCCATTTCAGAAACCGCAGCGTCTCTGTTGGTGTCCGATTGCGAAAACACACCGAATCCGGTGTCAATCCCCTGACGGCGACCACGGAGGTCCCTGTCGTACAGTTCTCGTACACCGAAGATGAACCGAGGCATCATGATGTATGTGATTATATCAATAAATGGGCCCAGGAAGAGCGTTGGAGTGTCGGTTATGATGCTACCGAATTGCAGCAAAGATATGACGTTCATAACCAGGTTCCTGGAGATTTAGAAAATAATGCCCGAGTAGTTGAGCCACAGATAGGAGAGAGTTATAGTAAGCAACGGAGTTGAGAGAACGTCAGAAAGTGAACACGCACGCAAAGAAATAAAGAAATCCGTCTCTCAAAAGGATTTGCATATATCGATTAAGTTGCCACCGGTTCACCGTCTTGTACGCCGCGAATGATTGTTTGAAACTCTGAGTGACAGCAAGAACCAAAAGTGCTGCACCGAGAAGGAATCGAGGAATTTCCAAATAAAAGCCATCCAGGGATGGCGTGTTTATGAACGACTGGTCGCAAGAAGAGAAGCCGAGAAATTGGACGACTGAGACTGCATAAAAGGGTGGCATGGGACGACATGCCTGTGCATAAGTACAACGAGAAACACATTTCAGGTTGAGACACACCTTCAAGATGGCTGCCATAAGGATTGTCATAGATAATTTCTAAAACAAGCCAAACTATAATTTGCGTCG
Source organism: Fistulinella prunicolor (assembly GCA_038089875.1). Lineage (NCBI taxonomy): Eukaryota > Fungi > Basidiomycota > Agaricomycetes > Boletales > Boletaceae > Fistulinella > Fistulinella prunicolor. The sequence goes on from JBBPLP010000210.1 coordinate 15,084, forward strand.
CGTAAATAAACAGGAGAGTATAAAGGATCGTTTTGGATCGATTCCACATGGCATACACTCGCAAGATCATAATGACTACATTCCGGCAGCATAATCAGGGGAAATGGTGATCAGGGAGCATCGTTACTCACAATCAGAAGCAACAAGGAATATCTGGAACGCTAAGGTCAGTACCAAGTACATTACGGTGCCTGGGAATTGAAGATCCATGCATCGTAATCATATTGTGACACGTAGTAGTAGATGATGTGGAGGTACATACAGCTATGTAGAAAGCATTGTCAGTAAATTGTAGAATCTAGACTTGGATACGCACGTCTGTCAGAAGACGATCAGTACCGATGGATGGCGGTGCAGAACAGGAAGAACTAACTGTCAATGGGCCAGGCATAAACGTGCTTCCGTCTACAAACATATCCGATCAGCTAATTTAACCTGGTATTTAATTCTGAACGCACAAAGACCCTCAACCCTTCAGGGAGGCTTCACTGTTAGTTTGAATATGTATTAGAATAAGCATCGACTGACAGAGCCCAAAGGAGGCCGACATAGCGGACCTTCGGAATATTCAATCAGAAACATGCGTCATGGGGCGTGGTGTGGAGTTTTATACGCACTAAAAGAAATACTGTAGAGACCCAGGTCCAGGGTTTACGCTGCACACTAGAGTTGTCAGGGATCGAGTGCCGACGCAGATGTCTTACCCAAACGTAGTCGATCTATGCATATCGTCACGAGCAAATAAAATGTGCAAAGAGAATGAACATACCTCTTTTGAAAATGTGAGAATTGCACGGATATCATCAAAAGAGTCGTTTCGACATGGAAAGATAGAAATTATTAATCTCACTGTAATCGTACGCGACGGCAGTGACAAGGGCTACTACGTTGGTTCGTAAGATTAACTTCACTGGAGGCATGAACTAGCGCACGGGATACATAGTTATTCATCACGAGCTCCTCCAAGGCAGATTGTAAGTCAGTAGACATAGTAGCTTAGCTAGCGGGTGCAAGTGAAATGGCGACGTTTATGACTCAGAGTGGTGGTTGCCGTGGGTTAGCAAGCTTGTGGTCTCCCGGCAGTTATATCCTCTCACCGGTGTATCAACTATTTCATTCGGAACTGACTGCGCAGCATCTATGTATGCAATACGGGGTCTTGGTTTATGAACGTGCGAATAACAAGTTCACCAAGTTTCTAAGCTCTGGCACCAAAGTAATTCCACCACTTAGGTCGATACCTCATCTTCATGTCTGAGAACGCTATAACTGATCGATCTTTTCATCACAAAGTGACTTGAGTGAAATACGCGGGATGTCGACCTACTTATCAATACGGAGTGGCGGGAGCAATTGAATTTGGACGATGACAAGAATAACGTCACAGCCTTCCCATCGATAGCACAAAGTCCACCGGACTCCGTTATCAATTGCCAATTGACACTGGTGGGGGAGTCGCAAAGATACATCGTTGCCCCTGTCAATGATGATCAGATCAAATCCTCGAAGTACCTTCCTTGTATTCGCCCGCACGGAGTGCTCGATGTTCATGCACCATGAGCGCACTTTCCATTCCTTTTCTATGCACGTTCACGTTGTAACCGCAGAGGTGGAATGATGGAATGACATCGGGAGTATTGACATCTTTGGTAAATCCTGTCATGGTATTAAAAAAAGACCTCAGAAGGGTGACGAGACTCAACATCAGAGACGATAAAAACAGTAGGCTCACACTTGTCCGTGTTCACGTAGCCAAACGCCCAACACTCAGAGCCCGAAACCAAGACGCTGTCCCAGGTCGTTGAGAAGTTAGTGGATACGGCAGTTAACGTTGAATGTTGAGCAAGCCAGATGGGTCACCGCTTCCGAAGCCCGGCGCTGTCCCGTGAGCCTTTCCGCTGACTCAGAATGGCACCTGGCACAGCCGAGGCCCAAATCCAGCTTGCCCTTTGCACCGCCACTCTTCGACGACTCTCGCACTGACTCTTCATCAACAAATTTACCCTTCACACAAAGTTCGTCCCAATCAACTTTCTCTCCGGTGGTGCGATCCTACAAGCGGCCCGTATTTTTTAAAATACTGTATCTTTCCAATCTGCCTGGCATCTTCCATGTATGTTTCTGCATTTTCGGAGTCTTTTGTAATGTTGCCAATGCGCACAAAACTAACAACTTCTCAAAGATTGGCTTCAGTGCGTTCAGACTTGAACTACAGCGAATTTAACTGATCGGACGGATTCACAGGCGGGCCGCGGTAGTAGGCCATCAGTGAAATAGTGCGATGCCTATTTTAAACTTAAATAACTTATCTGAGGACCAGGAACAAATGTACAACATTTGTTCTTGACCCTCAGAGAATCAGCGCTTCTTTTTCTAAATGTCACGATACCCATCCATCTTGATGATCATCTTCTGATAGATGCTGCGGTCGAGTGGGCTTGAGCACAGAGATGCGCCAAGGAATAGTGGCAGGGGTCCCGGCTTGGTGGCCGGTGGCCCGGATATTGAGTCAACCAACTTCCTTGTTACCTATCGCATTTCGCGAGTACAATTCCACGCCCACCGGGAAGGGCCCACATATAGATGTTCGGTAGCAAACGAAACCGCAGCGGGTGATGATGAGGTATCAACCCATACTAGACCAGGAAATTGGTCGACCAGGGAAGCTTTACACGTGCGTGTGCCACAACGATGTTTTTCTTGATACGCGAACAGATGAACTTCCTGTCTACACATTTACGTTGAACAAGATCAATGAACAGCAATACCGCTGTGATGGTCTATTACGCCAACAAACCCCGCCAACCAATAGGTCAGACGTATCTTTCCTCTTCCAACTTCACATACTGGCGACTCGATCTTTTTGAGCAGACAGTGCCTGCGAAACCCGAAACGCGTATTGTAGTATTGTAATCAGGTCTGAAATCTCGCCTCCAGATTGTAATTATTCCCGGGGACGTTCTTGAAATTATTCTGGGGAATAGACAAGCACTGGCTGCAAATATTTTGTGACATGATCCAGCCTCAGTACGTCGTTCCAAATCAGATGGAAAGCCAGAGGCACGATCCCTTACATTGTCATGATTGGCGTCGTGCATGATGGGCTTCAATATCTCAATACTCGTCTCCGCGACATTGCGGTCGTGGGGCCCGCCCACTTTATTGTTGATGGTGACCTTTGGTCGTATGATATACATCGTAGTAGTAACAATGTTCCCCGGAAAGGCGAACCACGGGCTTTTCTACATCAGAATGGTTCGTACAACATACTGTGCTGGAGAGTGAATCAAAAATGAGACGGCGCACTGTAAGCATAAGTAAAGTAGATGTCCCAGCCACCGCCAAAGAGCACCAGCACCCCTCAACGGACAGTATCGTACTGATCCCCAGTTCAACTCAAAGTCCTTCCTCAAACCTGACCTACACTACCTCCCCGATCTTCGAGCCGTATCACATCCGATCCGTCTGCGTCACCCTCCACGGCCTCGTCCTTTCCTGGGGTAGCATCCGCGAATTCAATCGCAGAAACGGCGGCGTGTTGGCTAGCAATGTTTTGTGAAGTTACACCAAACCCGGTGTCAACCCCTTCCCAGCGTCCACGAACGTCACGGTCGTACAGCATTCGTACGGAGATGATGAACCGAGGCATCAAGACGTATACGGCCACAGCACTAAACGGACCCACGAAAAGAAACCAGGTACCGGTGGTGGCAGTAGGAGAAATGGCTCCCACCAAACCAACGGCACTGTTCACCGCGCTCCTGGTGAGCAGAAGAAAATGGGGGAGTGATTTGTAGCATGAGAGGGAGAATATGATGGTGATGAGTGAAAATGGGAGAGAGGAGGAAAGCGAGACGTACACGAAGAAATAAAGTATCCCATCCTTCACGAGTAGCTGCATGTATCGATTCGGATGCAACTGCTTGGTCGCTCTGTACATCTCAATTGCCCGCTTCAAAGTTGGGATGACGGCGAGAACCAAAAGCATAGTGCTGAGTACAAAACGCGGGACTTGAACACACAAATTAAGCAGAGGATTACTTGTTGCGACTGAAAGAATGCAGAATGTGACATTTATGACTTGGATGACTTCGGCTGGGGAAGAGGGCGCATGGAATGAAAAGTTTCAATGTGAGATTGTGGCGACGTATGAAATTCAGATCGAGACACACCTGACATATGGGTTCTAGGATCGTAATATATACCTGCGAAAACGATGGAAATGACAGCCTGTAACACGTAAAAGAACCCCAGGACATAGATGATCGGTTTAGATCGATTCCACAGTGCGTACATCCGCAGGATCATAACGACTATGATTCGGAAACATGACCAAAGGAAATAGTAAATTTTGAGTATAATCACTTACAATCCGCAGCAACGAGAAATATTTGGTAGGCCCAGACCATCACCAAAGCGAGAACAGTACCTTCAGGATGTCCGTGTTTCACACCGATATTGTGCAAGGCAGTAAATTGAGGCGCTTACAACTATAGAAAGCATTTTTGACACAGCATGGAATCAGGATTTGAATACGTACGTCTATCAAAAGACAACAATTAACGATCAGATCTATAACATACAATGTAAGAAACACTGACTATTTGTGGGCCCTGAATAAATGTACTACCGACTGTGAATGTTTCTAATCAGAAAATTGACGTTCAAATTACTCGTGACCCTACCCAGGCCGTTGAGACTTTAACGCATGTTCACTGTTAGTGTTTGAATGCATTACTATGGCCAGGGACTCACATAACAGTGAGAACACCGAAATAGCGGACCTGTCGAATCGTCACATTTGATTGTGTGCCATAGGGTGCTCACGAAGGCTATATATACCAGAATAAACATCGTAGAGACCCAGGTCCAGGATCTACACTGCAATTCTGTCAGTGACCGAGTGCTTCGCTAATAATTTTCATTTTCTTACCCAAATATAGCCTATCTTTGAATACTTTCAGTTGATAAAAAATACGTGAGAAGAAAAATAAAATACCTCTTTCGAAAATGTGAGGACTACAAGGATAGAATTAAAATGGTCGTGCCAGACAGTGAAGGATAGAATGCCTCACGATAATCGTATACGATGACGGTGACAGTGATGACTGTATTCAAGTCAGTAAGGTAGTTGACCAGGGTCCGGGAGTATCAGAAACCATACGAGATACATAATCTCCCAGCTGGATAGATTGCAAAATAGACTGTAAGTCGGAGGACATAGCAAATGCAAGACAAACGACGATGTTTAACAGTGCACCACGATCAGCGTCGAAGTGAGGGAGGACAAAGGTGGCCTGGATTCACTCGCATCATCGTGCAGTTATATCCTCTGCCTGATCTGTCATCCATCGAGTCCGAAGGATCGATTTGGAATGATGAATGATGAGGTAAATAGTCAACGATTATGTAATCTACGAAATAAACATAGCGACAAAAGGCGATGCAAGGGGTAAAAGAGGGTCTGTTCCCCACCGCACGCAACCGCAGAGTTTGAAACGATAAGGCGACTGAATGATAAATTTCACTTACGTCACTTGGACTAAAGCTACCACTCGTACATATGTCTGAATATATTGTGATGAATTAAAATTCTCCTTCGATACCTGTGCTTGACCGAAGCATTTGGCCCTGAAATCGGAAATCAATAGAATTCAGCATCTTGCAGAATGACTCAGGTGCAATATGCTCAAGCGAAATTATGGTGAGAATAACTTCACTGCCTTTCAATGGATACCAGAAGGATTACCGGTCCCGATTGTTTATCGAAAACTCGCGTTGACGGGGAAATTGTGAAGATGCGATTAAACTCCTGCCAGGCTAAGGTCTGATAAAGTACTCGACACATATCGACCCTTCTTTGTTCTTGTCCGGTAGCACATCTCACATATTCGTCTGTACCTGACGGCCACATCATGAACATACTTTCATTTCTCAAAGGCTCCACTCGCATTGCCATGTCAGAGTGATAAAGGGGCGAAAGCGGAATTAATGAACGCTTTTGGCTCGTCCCATCACCTGATGGTTGTCAGCACCAATCCGCAATGCGTTGCCCACTTTTTCTTCTTCCTAATGTTTAGATCAGTTGTATATGCGCCGTGCGGCTTCAGGCTCGAGCTTGCGTCCCATAACACACTCCACGGCGTCGGGGCACGATGGACCGAGCGTGGGTAAAAGTGTGATGCTGATGCACAGGTTTTGGACCAAAACGTGCCGAAACGGGATGGCGGCCTTGCGCTTATCAGCGTGGGATGAACTGGTGCCCCTGTCGAAACAGTGATGGAGGCGAAAGGAAGGAGAAGAGGGATTCCAGGGTCTCAGTTATGAACTTGATCGCCTTAGATGTTCCGCTATCGTTCAGTGGTGCCAAGCCATCAAACGAAACGCGTTGGCACAGCCTGATCACACTGCCCCATACTACGCCTGAAAAAAGGGGGAGTCACTAACTCACGTTCCGAGCCACCCAAGCGGTCACAGGGGCTTCATGAAACAGAGTGGCCTTCCTCGCCTTGATGATGGACGTCGCGAACAGCTTCGCATTGTGTTCCATATCATCTCCATAGAAAAATTTGAACCTCGGGTTCAGAGTCGGAATATTGCATGCCCATAGGCAGGGCGTCTGTTTCATGCCCAGTGAAATCTCGTCTACTTGGGGGTCGTCGGGTCATGTTGCGTCCAACTCGAGTCCGGTAAGGGTTGTTCTTCCTCATCAGATATCTTGCGGTACTACTGTGCATGTTTTGTGCGTCAGAAATGGAACCACGCTCTGCATGCCCTACCATGAGAGGACGGCGGAGCTGCTCTCTGGTCTCTGTTGACTCAATCTTTGGGATCTGCGGTGCCAGTGGTCGAATCTAAGGATGTACTAAGGCAAGACGACCCCTGGTGTAATGGGAAGTCACGGATGGGTAGAGGGGAGCGCAAGTTGGGATTAGTACGAATCTGGCGTGCTAAGCTTCACATGCCAACGAGCGCTCGTCCATCGGCGCCCGAGATGAGACAACACAGACGGATGCATCCATCAAAATGCATATGGCAGCGTAAGAGACTTAATTCACACTTAAATATGCCGAATGAATATGGAACAGGAGAAGAGTTTACAATGAGACGATGCATCACATAGGCGAACTAGAAATGCCAACCTACGTCACGAGTACTACTACAGTCTTGTATGCCCAGCTCTGAGTGTTATTCAAAGATGGCTCGCGCTTTCCCCACGTTCTTCTATCCGAATTTCCTCCGATCCATCCGCGCTCTCCTCCACCATCTCTCCCTGGCTCGGGAACGCCTCCCCCGAAGGGGTCTCAGAAATGTTTCCGTCGGTAATAGGCTGGGCTGACACAGCGAATCTACTGTCAGCCCTATGCCAGCGTCCACGGACATCTCGGTCAGCCAGCTCTCGCACATGGATGATGAACCGGGGTATCATGATGCACATGGCTATATCACCAAACGAAGACAGGTAGACATTCGAAAGGTTGCTTGCTTCTTTAGGTGAGCTGATATCTAGCAAAGCAGGGACAGTGATAAGAAGGTTCCTAGAATTTCCGAGGTCAGTGGCATCGAGAGAACCAAATGACGATGAATGAAAATGAGCGAAGCGGGGACGCGTTAAAAGCGAGACGTACACGAGGAAATAAACAATTTCTTCTCTCAGAAGTAGCTGCATGAATCGATTGGAATATAATCTCCTCGTCGCTCTGTACATGTCAACCGAATACTTCAAGGTCTGCAAGACCGCGAGGATCAATAGCGTGTTGCTGAGAATAAATTGCGGCAGTTCAGCACATAAGCTGAGCAAGGATGGCGCATTTCTGTGGATGGCAGCACAAAAAGAGATGTCTGCGACTTGGATAAATGTCACTAGAGAAGGCGTGGCATGCGATGAAGAGCCCCCACATAAGACGGTGAGACATGTAGTTCAGGTCGAGACATACCTGAGTACCGGGAAGCGGGATTGTCATAGACACCCACAAGAACAAGAGAAACGATACTCTGCGGCACGTAAATGGACATCAGAACATAAAGGATCTGTTTCGATTGATTCCACATTGCAAACACCCGCAAGATCATCGCCACTATTTTGAAGGCATGATTGGAGAAAATGGTAACAGAGGTGTGGCGACTTACAATTCGAAGCAGCGAGAGATATTTGATATGCCAAGTTCATTAACAGAAACACTGTGGTGCCTTTAGAGCATCCATGCATCACAGTGATATTTATGTGGAACGGAGTGAATTGATGTACTTACAACTATGGAAACCGTCACAAATATGATTTTTGATGTAATTTAAATACGTACGCCTACAGAAGACAATGGTTAATAATACACAACGTGCAAGGGAAGAAGAATCACCAACTTTCTGAGGCATAGGAACAAGTGTGCCACCCACTACGAATGTATTCATCAGCTAACAAGAATACCACCAATTAATTCGAGTTTGAACATGCCATTCATTCTTGAACGAGATTTCATTATTAGGTTTTGCATTAGAACGACCATAACTTACAAAGCCCTAGAAAGTCCACTATACCGAACCTACGAAGTCGTTAGTTCGAGATTGCGACATGTCCTGATTGACTGTACATACTACAACATATATCGTGGAAACCAAAGTCCAAGGTTTGCGCTACATCAATACGGTCAGGGGCCCAGTGCTTCAAGTGGGTTTCTTATCATCACTTTCTCACCCAAACGTTGCCAATCTTTGAATACCATCAGTCGACAAGTAGAGTATTGGGAAGTGGCAGAGTATACCTCTTGGGGAAACATGAGTACTGCAAGAGAAGAATGAAAGAGTATAATTATTTGGCTCAATGAATAGTAGGGCCCTGGGAGAAGGATATCTCACGATAATCATATAGGACGACGGTGACCATGACAACTATGCTAGGCGTTAGACTAACCATTGACCAGAAGAGTGAGTGAGCTTACAGGATGAATAGTCATTCATCACAACAAGCTCCAAGACAGACTGAATCAAAGCGACGAAAGAGGCAAGAAGGGAGCAAGATTGTCTAACAACACGCAAAGATCGTGCAGTGAACCTTCGAGTGCTGAGGTGATCTGTAACCTTGTGACCCCTGGAGCCTGGTGTCTTTTACCGTGTCCAGAACTGGTTCGGAATCTTGAAGGAGGGACGAAGGACCTTGCAATTATCTGATACACTCGTAGGATTGCCAAAGGATGCCCGGACGGACGGAAGGCGATGCAACATTCAACGTTCAACCGAGTCACGCATTTGTGTTTATATATGTTTATCTACTGTACTGCCCCTGGCCGTATGATAGTGATAGAACGTGGTCTAGTTCTTTCGTCCGCTCGTCCCACCATGATTGGCCTCAGCTAGGTTTTTCTCCCTCTGTCCAATACCGCTGGTCATTTAAATAATACATATGCAACGTATTGAAACCTGTTAGTACCATGGCTTGAAGTGAGGTTCCTCTTGTCCCTACGCTAACTCACATGCGTCATCATCTAGTCTTTTCCGAATTTCAACCGTGTTCATTCTCTCTAGATTGTTTGTCAATTCTCTCGCTCTTCCATTCATCGAGGTTTTTTCCCTCAAACTCTGAAGTAATATAATATTGGGTGCCCGTCCTCCGAGGGAAAGAACACTTATATTCGTTTGACTCTTAGCCTGTTCTCGGAGACATCTACATAGGTTTGACCTCACTGGAAACGTGTCCAGCATGGCTATCTCAAACCCACATATCAATGATCAGACCTTTTGTCCGCTCCCGTGTCATACATGCAACATACGTCCAGCCAACGACGCAAGAAACCTTGTTGTATGTTTCCAAAATTCCAGAAGAAAGGTGGGTCCTTCCATTCAATGTGTCCACTGTTGCCGACATGGTGGGGCTTCTCTTGAAAAGTCAACCAACCCGAACGTACAAACTATATTTGATTCCATCGTCGACACGAATCAGTTGGAACATCTCCCTATACAGCTGAAATATGTACCTCCTATTCGGTCAGAGTGTCCTGACAAGACGTTTAGAAGACCCATAGTTGACATCTCACAGTAACTTACGCCAGACACGAAGCACTGTCAGCGACGCATATAGTTGGCTTGCGAGGCATTATATTCCCGGGGATCAAATATATCTTTTTGGTGCGTTTTTTCAGTCAAATAAACTCAACACATAACATAAATTGCTCAGGTTTCGCTCGGGGGGCGTACGCCGCTAGGGCCCTCGCGGCGATGGTATACGAAGTACGACCAATTTGCACTCCCACCACACTGGCGATGCGAACCTTTTCATTGGTGCTTATTGTAGATCGGTTTGGTGCGGGCTCTCAATGCAACAAAGGAGCATATGTCCAGGTGAGGGTAGCCCGATCATTTTTGTGCCGCGCTGAACGAACTGCGTAGGGCATATCATCTCTACGAGTCAAATCGCTTGCATCCATCATCTCAGAGTAGAAGAAATGCAAAGCAATTTAAAAACGACCACTGCTGGGGGGACTCGAGAGTGCATTTTGTAGGGGCGTGGTGCGTGTTTTCTGTCCTTCATAATGGTTGATGCAAGTCGGGACCTATTTCGTACTCAGGGATTCATTGTCCCCGAGTGAGCAAGAAAGAGGCGTGGTGCCCGCAAGTTCGTCTGCGATGCATGCATGCTACTTTCGACATGCCCTTGCTCTTGACGAAGATCATTCTCATTTATACCCAGAATGTTTGCAAGGGTCTATTCAATCTACTGTCACAGATAGCAGCGACATCATCGGGTGCGACTTCAAGGAAGTTTGGTTCCAGGGAGATCATTTCCACTTGTATGGTGCAATCTCCTTCCCTAATGGAATCATCCTCACTCCTTTAATTCTTTCCTGAACCATGCAAACTTGTGGAAATGGACATCTACCGACATGTAGACGTGGCGAACTTTGCAAGCCACCACCTAGTTCGTTCTGCAATCAACTGTCCTATGGGAATGTACCATTCTTGTGGATGCATCGGGAAGCGTCTGAGAAGGGTCTCATCCTGAAACCAGTAGATCTAGACTTCTTGCCAGACGATCGATATTTTTTACCGAGACGGGTTCTCTTTTGGGATTCCAGGAAGAACAAATTACGGTGAGCCCAATAGTCAAGAAAAGCTTTATTCATCCGCATGTTCAACTTCAAACCCAGTTCTCGCCCTCGTTGCATCCTCCCCGGCCAGAAGGTGCACACTAGTGTTTCGCTTGATATGAAGTATGGTCGCAGAAATACTTTGGTCGATGGCGTCCCAAACATTCAGTGCTCAAGTATTAGTACAGATAATGAGAGATGGGAGTCGGAAATTTTCACTGATGCGATTGCTCGACAGCTGATAGCGAATACGTTCCTTTATCCCAGAAAGTTGTTGTACATGCTTCAATTTGGTATGTTCGTCCATTCTTCCTATTACTATTGATGATCATAGTCACTAGAAAAAGGCAAAGAATACATCCGGCTGGTGCCAAACGGCCAGGAAACCTTGAAGGACGCCATACAGGTACAGCTTGAGCACGGAAAAATCTGGGGGGTTGAGGAGTTTGCCATATGCTTTGCTTACTGGGAAGCTTGTAAGTCGTATGCTTTTATCTCCATATGGAGCCTCAGCTGAATCTTTATAGTCTTTGCAAGGGAAACAAGCTCGTTAGACTCAACGAATTCCGTGGAATGCAACTGGATCCTTTGGGCGCTTAGAAATGCCCTTGAGAAGCACATGGACCCTAACGACCAGGATTTTCTTGTACCCCTTATCCATCACGAAACGCTTCGCAAGGAGTTTATAACCCAGGAATGGGCCAAGACCCTCGTACAACGACTAGACAATAGGAGAGTTAACAGCTCTAGCAGTTCGTTGGAGGTTATTGCTGACCTGGCTGAGTACGGTGAGTTCTTGGTTGGTCATGTACACCGCATAAATGTTGATATTCTGTACTAGATCAATATCTGGAAGTCGTGATTAAGGAACTCGAGGTCAATCGCTATCCATCTTCCGAATCTAGACTTGCCTGGATTTTGAGCACGTCTGGTGAGAATTTGACATTCAGTTTTGCAAATGGTATTCGAGTTGACTGATTTGAATCTCTCAGGACCTAGGGATAGCATTGCTGCACTCCGTATAGTTCATGCCCTGAGTCGAACTCAGGAAGGTGAGTCGATGTTCAACTAACATTTCCAGGCGAACTTATTGATTAATAATAGGTATTAGATTGTGTGCTACTGTCAAATCCCAGCTACGTCGTCTGACAAAGTTTGGCCCCTTTGACCTACTAGGGGTGCCCGGTGCTGTCCTGAAAATCGGGTTGGTCGATATGCTATTCGGGTTCGATGACACAATATTTGGATTCCTGAACCGGGCGAAAAGCAAGGCGGTTGGTGTAATTGCTGCTGAAGTATTAGTCTCTCTACATACGACTGATGAAGGTAAGCACTACATTGCACGTATCTAGGTTTGCGCGGGTTTTTAATCATACTGTAGTGCAAAGCGAGACCGAGGAAGGCAAGTAAATACGTTTCAGAGCCTCTTCACTTAGCCCAACATTTCTATAGGGGAGTTCCACCAAAATTTGCGTGATTCAAATGTCAGAACTGGTCTTTTCCTCGCCTGCAAGCGTTGGAATATGGCTAATAGCCGAGATCCGTTTCTTGCGAATCATCCAACCAGTCATTCGATCTTGGATACTTTTCTTGCTCTACGTAAGTTATTTGGTGTACTCGACAGAATCTGTTTTGACCCTTCCTGTTGGATGATAATAAGCCGGAAAAGCGCTTAGTGGCGTTCAGGAGGAACTCCTTCAAATCCTTTTGTCAAGCGTCAAGCGTCACAACAAGGATAAGCGTACTACTGCAACATTCACCCTGCTAAAGCTATGTGAAAGTAAGATTGTGTGCGGTTGCGCAGATTCATTTGTGGAACTCACTTCCGTCAGATGCTAATATACGAACATGGCTCCTTGAAAAGGGAATCTTGGACATCTTTGTCGAGCAGTTAAGGTATCGCGATAAGTCGCTGCTAGCAGCTTATGCGTTACTCATCTGCCGAGAATACGGTAAGTAACCGAGTTTCTTCGACTACATTACCACTCGTATGACACAGGCTTGCGCCAGATGACTCGAAAACAAAGCTGAACGAAGATTCTTGTGTTCCCAGATATATCATCAAGATGCTCATGTCGGATTACTTTGATGGCTGGCTGGGCCAGGTTGAAGGATTTCAGATTCTTGGCGCACTCATGAAAGATGGTAATCTCTTGGTCGTCTCGATAGCCTAGACTATTGATCTGTGAAACATATAGATGAGCTCGGGGGTAAACTCAGGGAACACGGCATATTAGAAGTTCTCGAAACTAAGTTATATGCCTTTCAACGCAAAAATGTTTGGAGAAAGCCGGTACATCCCAAGTCGAGCCTCTTGAGAAGCTTCGGTACTTGTAGTCGTGGGCTTGTGAATGTGTTACTGAACATCCTTTAGATAAAAGCCCTTGTTGGACTAACGAACTGGTAAACCGAGGCATTGAGAAGCTAAAACTGGGACAATGGAACACCCAGAAAGTTGGCGTAGCCATGCTCGCCACACTTGCACAGACAGGTGGGTGTGTTTCATGAACCCTCGTGATATTGTCACAAACCATCTATTTGAGCAGAATGCGGCGTAAGTTCAATCGAGGGGCATATACATGACATTGTCCGCATACTCATAAACGCTAGCAACAAGCAATCCAAGTAGTAGTGTTTATTTTGTGCTCTTTTCATCATGTACTGATTTACACCGTCATAGATTGTGTACAATTCTCGGTCCTGCTTGTGCCTTGCGAATTCTGTCGGGGAATGGTCAGTCAGATGCATGACCACATCGTAAGGTAACTTGACTCAAAGTTACCATTATTTCAGAAACATTCCGAGATCGTATCCGCGATACCACAGAGTACAGAGAATGGAAAGAAAGATACCTTCCCGACAAGGATGCGTACCAGAAAGTGGAGAAGATTTTCATTAGATCCGAATTACCCAACAAATACCTGAACGAAGCAGCCTGGCACGTCAAGACTCCGACCCTAGGTACAGATTGTCCATCCCAAACACCCCATCCTTCGGGAAGAAACTAAACACTTCTCTAGGCGATGTTCAGGTCATGCTCAACGAAGCAATAAAGGTCATAGACGAGGAGTTTTCAAACGGCGAGCTTTCGTCTGTGGTAGAAACACTCCCGCCTCACATCAGGCACTGGAATCGGCTGCTTGGCACAACGTTGGTCCATGTCGGGATTGGTGCCTGTGTAGTCATCATGACTCCATTCATCATTGCGGCTAGCGTCGCACTTTCTCCTGTAGCGTGGGTGATTATGCACTCACGTTTCTTTTGGATTAATCGCCTGTGAATAGGTGTTCTGTGGGCTGTATTCTGGTCTTACAAGATCCTGAAGACGATGGTATCTAGGGGTCACATATGCAAATATTCACCTTTACATTTGAATTGTAAACCTAACCATCTGACATGCGACTTCGGGATAATAAGGCTCAGCGTGGATGATCAATGGATCCGTATCTGAGCTCAACATTATATCAATGTAGATCTCGGGTGTGGAGATAGTGACGTCGTTCACATTTCCTGCGTCTACTATGTATGTATGTATATATATGGTGCGAATAACACTCTCACGGCATCAAGAAAAATAGACGAGCCTCACCACTGGTCGTTATGGAGGCAAGCACTATGTGAGCTGTGACGAGCTTAGAGAGGAAGCCGAAGGAACGGCGAGTTATATATAACATAGCCGGCCGCTAAGCCACAAGATAAGATCGTCGACGGATTGGGAAGAACGGGACTCAAACGGCATCCGACGGATGATTGAAAGGAGTAAAAGAATAATGGGGGTGTCGTCGTCACCTTGCTTGTTTTATTATGGACACAACTGCAGGATTGCTAACCTGGCCCCTGTCTTCCGCTACACTTTTTTAAGAGTTTAGCTTCATCTTGTGCAGAGTCCCAGATACTGATGGGTGGCCGCTGGGTGCAGTGAGATTTCTGCTATGTGATCGGAGGCAACGGAATCCAGCTGGGCTTTTTAACAATTTGGGAGAAAAAAAAACGATGCACGGGTGAGAGCCTTGAAATGATGCGACTCGGTGTTCGCCACAATGGGCAGACCCATTGGATGATCTGTCAACGCCACGGATGAAGTGGCATGAGGGCCCGTGTCAGATGCTCATGAGTCATCCTCCGAACCATTGACAAGCCTCGGCATGCCATATTCTATACCATCGTTGGTTCATCAATCATCATCTGAGTATGTAAGTGCCACTAACTTCTTCATTCACAACCAGCCCTATTATACTTCCTTGGCTACGGTCCAACTTGAGTTTCAGCCGACATGGAGCCTATGCTCTGAGAAAGTTGCAGTCTCCTCGAAAGTCTGTAACTTTGACTGTATAATTTATTCATGACACTCGGAATGAGTACAAGTTCACGCGGGTTACAATGTTGGCAGTGTCCCAGGGCACTCATGGGAAGGAAGCTAGGATGATCGGGGGAAATGGAATGTAATGGGGCGGTGCGAAGGTGCAATGACGCGAGTGCCTAGTAAGATGGAGATGCATTGGGTATTAGCGAGAGATGGATAATGAGAATGTTTAGATCGCGAGGCACTCACGATAGTTAAATACATGTCAATCGACCCCAGAGATAGCACCATGCAGATAATTAGCCCCACAGAGTATACTGAGGTTTGTGGTGATGAAATGAAATTTATGTGTTTCGAGTATTGCTACATAGGTCCTTAGCGAAACCATACATCCTCATAACCCATACTTTTTGGCTTATTCCGACAGGTATGTGTTATAAAGAGTTTGACTGTACATACGCTGAACTACGCACCTCTCTACTGATAGCCTCGTCCATCCATCATATTGGCTTCTCCGTCCCGGTCGAATTGACCCCTCAAAGGCTGTTGAAGTACATTTCTCATATGCTCTAAGTTGACGTTGAGGGCCCAGTCAGACAGGATGCGACGCTACTTGAGGCATTGTAAGATACTACACAGGGGCTGCGTTGAGGCCAACAATGAACAATAGCTCTGAGTCATTGTTCAAGGATAACCAAGACCGGTAGTCCTTTGGTGATGGGTGAGCCATCTACTCCTTTAGCTCCCATGTCGTCTTGAAAATATTTCTCTTTCACCAATACCTATGCCGCATATACATTACAAGCGATCTCACAGGTTTTAAAGAAACTGATTGACGCGTTAGCACATTTTTCGGGGTTACAACAGCATATACGCGTCACGATCGTAACATCACATATGGATATTGGGAGGTCTACCCGTTCTCATCGAGCACGGCATCAGTGCATGTGTCCATATGCTCAAACCGCGACTTGTTCATTGGTACTTCGATTGACAAGACTGGAACTTTCAACATGGGATCAGAGAAGCCAAACTCGGAGGGGAAGAGGATATGGATGTATGCGGCAGACGTACAGAACACCATTCAGCCAGACACAACTATACGTCGCCCACTCAATTTAGTAACCTATGCCTTATGAAATGAGCAAGACCAACGGAGCATTGCGTTTTCCACGCACCCAGTAAGCAATCACGTTGCGATCTTGCGTCTTTTTTGCGGTCGAAACAAGACGTGACAGCATCTCAGATGACGATGAGCTGGTTTCAAAATGTGGTCAGATCTTCGAAAGAAACAGAGGAGAGTGGGGCTCTGTAAAGTCCAGTGACATGAAAGTTTGGGAGGAAAGATGATACACAGATGAAGGAGTCCTAAGATTGTGCGAGGCGCTCGCGATGAACACAAACGCATCCATCGACACTGCAGGAAGGACAACATAAACATGGTGATGGGCGTACGATGCGCTGGAACGCCTAAGACAAACTGTTGTGCGTAGTGAAAGAGACAGAGGTATCTATCATACGAGATACCTGAAAAGCCCCTGGAGGAGAAACAAAGTCGGACTTTAGTACGATAGGTGAATGGAAGCGAGGAAGAGCGCACATTGCTGTGATCTCCAGTGTATCTTCAAATTTCCTGCCGATGGCCTGTCAACAACGCTGTTGTGCGCAATATTATCCATGAGTAGTTCACAAAATCGCGTCGTGAGCCAGAAAAGTCGATCTCTGGGATGAATTTTGCAGGAGGCGGTGAAGTTTGCTGGGGAATTGCAAGAGTTGGAACCTTTTCTGGTTACATACGTGGGTCCAGCACCGAATAGGACCACGGTGGACACGGGTGCTATGGAAAATTGGTCCACCAACGACAAGGGAAACTTCGATGTTGGTGTGCGGAGAAAGTTGCATCTTTCACAAGGCAACCAGGGCACAGAGGATGGGTCATCATGGAACGAAACAGGGATACTTCCTGTCCATGGCCTATTAATATTAGAACCGCACAACATAATCTAAGGCGCACCTTCCATGCGATACATACTTCGCTAAAGCCATTTTGTGTGTGGCATTCTCCAAACCTGTCGTCTGCAGAATTTTGCCATGAGAAACTTGAACGGGATGGGCTTTGCGAGGGGGAGGACTTTGTTGATAGTGTGAGTATTACTTGCAGTCGAGCAGAACCATGAATTTCTATTTCAAAAGGAGAGAATTTGAAGCTACAGGTAACAATTCTTCTATGGCTGTGCAACACATGACTTTACCGCCACTTTTTGTTGGCCTCCTGGAGTGGAAGAAAGTCGATTGCGCCGCGATGAGCACCGCAAATGAGTGTTGAAAACACTTTTCCACACTTGCATGATTTTTACAATGTTGTTATGGAGTCCTTCGAGGCAAGAAGACGAAGCATATGTGTACATAGATAAATTCGATATGCGGGATGTGCCCAAGAACACCACCATCCTCTAGTGACTATTCCTCAATAAACCTCGGGCGCCGATGCTCATCTCCATTTCCACCCTAAGTCCGACTCCATCAAACCTGACCCGCACTCCCTCCCCGCTCTTCGAGTTGGATTTCCTCTGATTCGTCCGCGTTCTCGTCCGCGATCTGACTCTGGGTTCCAAGGGCAACGTCCGCGAAAACAACCACAGAGCCTGCGGCATGATGACTAGCAACAGGTTGCGACAGAATGCCAAATCCGGTATCAATCCCCTCAGAGCGACCACGCAGCTCATGATCATACAGCTCTCGCATACCAATGATAAACCGAGACATCATGGTGCATGAGGTTATACAGCCCAACGCCCTCAGGTATATCATCGGAATGTCATCCGTTGTGCTGGAGAGGCTGCGTAACACCAAAGATGAGACGCTGTACATCGTCATCCTGGGGATTCAGAGGTAAATAGGCAGTCAGCAGTATAAGCGGGAGGGAACGTGACGATGACGCGAAGACGTACATGAGGAAATAAAGGACGCCATCTCTCACAAGAAGTCGCATGTATTAGTTAGGCTGCCACTGCTTCATCGCTTTGTACATCTCGATCGACTGCCTCAAAGTTTGTGTGACAGCGAGAACCAAAAGGGTGGTACCGAGAATATATCGCGGGAGTTCAGCATACAAGCTGAGAAAGGTTGAAGCATTTCGAATTGAGTAACCGCAGAAAGGGAAATTGATGGCTTGGTGAACGGTGGCTAGAGAGGGTATGGTATCAAAGTTTAGCGACGTGTCCAATTCATACCTGAGAAGTGTGTATTAGGGCTAGCATAGAGACCAGCAAAAACCAGGGAAATAACAGTCTGTGGGATGTAAATGAACAGGAGGGCGTAAAGAACCGTCTTGGAGCAATTCCACATTGCATACACCCAGAGGATCATAATGACTGTAATGTGAAGGCATAAACGAAGAAAATAAAATCAGGTGATACAGTGAATCAACGACTCACAATCAGCGGCTGTAAGAAACACTAGGTACTCCCCTTTCACAACCGGATACAATGTGGTACCTTCAAATGTCCATCCAACACATTGATATTGTGGAAAGCAGTAAGGCACTCACATCTGTAGAAACGATTATCAGTGCTGTTTGAAACCCGAATTTTAGTACATACGCCTGTCAGAAGACAACCGTTAGTGATACATCGCAGTTGGATCAAGAAGGACTAACTCTCTGGGGTTTGATAACAAATGTACTACCACCTGTAAATGTATCTCATGAGCTTAATCAATCCCCAACCTGATCTTGAACATACCAAGACTGGCAGTTCTTTAAGACGAATTCCAAGTTGTTAGTTTGGCATGCATCACGCGACCACAGACTTACAGAACCCAGGAAAGACCAACATAGCGGACCTGCAGATATGTCAATTTGGAGTACTTGCAGTGGTTTTGTACGCACTAGAACAAACATAGTAGAGACCCAGCTCCAGGAATGGCACTGCGACACCGTCAGAAATATAGTGCTTGGTTATAATGGCCACCTTCTCACCCAAATGTAGTCCATCTTCACATTCTGTCAGCTGACAAACGAAAATGTGGAAAGTGAAACAATGTACCTCGTTCGAAAGAGTGAGGCCTACACAGCAGAGTGAAAATGAACATTTTAATATTTTTGACCTGAGAAGGATAGGGTACAAGCCCACAGTAGTCATACACAACTGCAGTGGCAATAGCGACTGGATTGATTCGTGAGATTCATTAGTGACCTCCGGAATGAGCGAACGCACCAGATGCATAGTTGTTTAATCGGAGAAGCTCCATAGCAGAGTACGCACCGGAGGACATGGCTGGTGGGCGAGAAACGGAAATATTTAATAATATAGAGAGATGCAGGGGGAGGTTGTGAGTCGATGCTTGTGGAGCCTTTGCAGTTAAATCTTCCCCCCGAGTCCGGACGTATCAATCATTTCCTTCGAGACTGAATTACAACGTAATAATGTGAAAAAGTCATTCAGTATACAATCCAGGAATCACTCGTGGATATGGAAGGCGATGGGAGAGTGCCCTCGGGATTGCGTGTGGAGAAAGTTGTATATTCCACAATGCGAGTAATATGAAGGTGGTGAGAGCGGACAAAGCCCCACGCCAGTGTCGCTGCCGTATTTTCGGTCTGACGAGTTCACTTTCGCTTGGGATCACAATCATTGAAGTGAAGGGTCTTCAATACTACGGTCGCCAACGTGGATCAGGTTCAACTTTACTTTTTCATTTCGTTAGGACAATTTTAGCCTAGTGGAAGATAGGGCGAGGACGGACACCCGCGGCTATCATCGAGCCCATGTGCTCAACTCCTTGGCGTAAAGTATCCCTGGCCTGGCATCCGATGGAGGGCAGCTCCGCACCCAAAAAACACAGCATCTAAATCAACCCGCTCTATTCCCGATGCGAACCGCGAATGGCTTTGAGTG
Organism: Fistulinella prunicolor; assembly: GCA_038089875.1. Taxonomy (NCBI): domain Eukaryota; kingdom Fungi; phylum Basidiomycota; class Agaricomycetes; order Boletales; family Boletaceae; genus Fistulinella; species Fistulinella prunicolor. The sequence continues at coordinate 35,363 of JBBPLP010000210.1, forward strand.
CTCATCAGAACTTGCTCAAAGGCAGTTTATTGGTCGCTCGAGACGGGTGCAATACCATTTCTGCTTTGATGTTACCACGGACCTAGCGAACGGTCAATCGTGACTTTCCTGACCAGGGTACGAATCCACATCGTACCTGGTGGACTGAGATAGGCTCAAGCGCAGTAGTTGGTGACCTTATCGTAGGTAGTCATCCTGTTCTGTCATAGCCCTAGGCCTTCCGCATCGTCTGGAAGGCGAGCCTCACTGGCCCTGTTCCACTACGTATTTAGATGTCTGACGATATCACGCCCACCGAATGGCGATCGACAGGAATGGGTAGATCTGTGCACATGGATAGGCACAGCAGACG
>JBBPLP010000211.1:0-35659 GCA_038089875.1 Fistulinella prunicolor
GCTTGGAAAAATAACCTATCCGACTTTCCTACCACGCTGGTGAATGGGACAGATAGAAATGACATGACGTCAGCTTCCGATCCCACCTGCGACCCACATTTGTGGGGTATCAATTGGGATAATCCGAACGGAACGTTCGATCATTCCAGGACACTGGTGTCGGATTCACCAAACACATGCCTGCCGCCAACCCTCGTCGAAGCTGAGATTTGCGATCCCGGGAACCACTCTCTGGATGGACCGAGCGCCTTCCAGTCTCTTTTGTTCCCTTTCCAAGAAATGTTCTCCCATGATCCGAACGGACAAAACAATCAGTCGAATATCGCAGACACATTTTTTAGACATCACTTTGCTTCACCCCCATCATCGAGTCCACCTTCTCTTCCATGCCAGCCCTCTCGCCCCGCATCAGTGTCTCTGGAACCAATCTGTCGTTTTCATCTCCCAGCCCCCCAGGATCTCACTATACCGTTTCGCCGCAGACGAGTCATCCGTGCAATTGAATATGACGGATTATGGGTCGATGAAGAAGAACTCTGTAAAAGTCTGATGGAACCCAGTGGAAGGCTGAGCGTTCATCAATGCCGCTGGGAAGAGGATCGGAATCCATGCTACCTCTCCATCAAAGGCGAAAAGTCATTCATCAATGCGCATATCCAAAAATGGCACGGAGGCAAGCCAGGGGGAGAAAAACGGAGGGTTAAGTGCCATTGGTCCACATGCAGGAAGATGATGCAGAAAGAGTCCATTTCGCGACATATCGTCAGTACTCACTTAGAGGAAAAGTGGAGTTGCCAGGCCTGCGGGAAGGTATTTACTCGGAACGACACCTATTGGCAGCATGTAGCGAAATCAGATTTAGAGGCATGTGGTACCGCAAGCCCACTGATTTTATGCTCCGCCGATGCACGGGTGATCAATGCTCGTGCTGCTCTGGATAGTGGAGGAAGCCTCCGGCATGCTGACGAATAAACACGAATCTCCTTGACACTTTTTAGTCTGCACGATTTTTTTTTCAATTCGCTGCACTACTCCCCGCATCTACCATAAACACTTGATATATTTTGCTCGTTACTTACAACAATTACTATTTGGAAAATGACTATCCAGTGCACTTAGCAGGAATTGTTGCCAGTCAATGACTTTCGCCCCGCAAAAAACCTCGCATACGACGTCCCAAAACTGACAAAAAAGAAGAGGAAAAAAAGTGGTGATATATTTATATTCAATGATAAAGTATCGCCTCGGCCCTTTCGTGGGGATCTTCCTGCAATGCCCTAATCAAGCTGAGCTGTGAAACAAACTGTCTTAGCTTCTGGGAATGTTTTGACAACAGCAACAGCTCACTGTCTGCAATGACGCGGAGTCTTTCATCAACCAGGTCATTTGACTCAGAAACGCCTCCGCGATCAACTCGAAAACTGAATCATCCACCACTTCCGCCTGTTCAGCATTTGAACAGAACTCCTCACCTCCATTCCGCACCATCGTTGGGATCGGCAATCTTGGCGTCAACGCTGCCATGCACGTAAACGAAAACGAGCGAGACTGGAATGTGCAGTCGCCCCCCGCACAGACAAACATCGTCGTGCGGCTGATAAAGTTGAGGATCTGAGCAAACTGTACAAGGGTAACCCGAGGGTCATCGCTGTCCCCGTCGCCAAATGCAACGGTGCGTTCTATCTGGAGGTCACCAACAACTTGAGGAGTCGAAGAGCTGTCAGAGATGATGCAAACACGGTCATGGATGTCGGGGCGGAAGAAGGTACCGCTTGAAGAGAACGTCTCTGAGATAGGGGTCACGGAATGATATGACCCGCCGGTGGAGAGGACACGTTCGATGATGATAGCGTCAACTGTAGCATCGCAGCTACTATCGGAGGCGGGAGCCAAGAACACCCGGAGGAATGTGTGATGATGAGATTTATCGACAGATTCACCCCATGCATCTTTTCCAGTTACCAGCGCCGTGCACAACTCGACCTTGTGGACATATCGAGTGGGATCCGCGCCATCTATACGACACCAGGCATCAAGAGGTATATTGGTGGCGACGACAGGCAAATGCTTGTGTGCAAGATGCGAGAATACGGATTTGAAGAACGTCATGATGAGTCTATGGAAGGGGAAGCCTGAGTATAAAAGGGCCAGAATTTATGCATTTTCGGAAAAGCCCCTCTCGACGCTCCAACAATACAGCGGTGACGTTTGGGGTAAAGGGAGAGCGAACGAGAGGAGATTTGATCCGACAACCCGTGCCGTCAGTCCGGTCCGCCCCTTCGTTCTGTCGCAAGATTACGGGCGGCGGCTCGGATCGGGGGTGACAATTCAACCGGGCCCAATACAAAAGTCCGGCGACTCCTGAGCTAGGCAGCACGATGTAAACAAAGATAAATACATCGGGAAATCATGTGACCCCGCCAGTCATTAATGTACACGCTGAGAAAACTATGACGGGAACAACACCACGCACTCCTAACGATAAGAAAAGGAAAAGTTGTTCTTACACTACCCCTTGCCGTCTTCCTTCTGACTTAGCACGGCAAGCACTGACCTGCCGCAACTCAACTCCTTTTTGCACCACAACACCAACCATTGGCTCATTGCGTGCTCAAAAGAGATAAATTTAGGTGACCTCCACGCGTCGTTGCTTCTGTTACGCACGAGACAAACGATGCCGAAGTTCCCTTTTTCTGAGGCCACAACTTGAAGATTCTCAACTTCTTAAATTCATAAGAAATGGAAATGTATACGTAAACTTCTAGTAAGCAACCCTTTCACTGAGTCGACGTATACGATTGATTACAGTTCTCATACGAGAGACCAGAAGATCCACTCCGTATGTAGCATATCTTGGCCGGGATACACTCGCCGGTACAGTTCAATCCCGCTACGGAACTCTTAGACTGGTAGGTGTTGAACATCTAAAAACGATGATGACCACATCATCCTTGAAGTGAGCCAAGACTTCCTGCTAGATCACGTACCTGGACTAACGATGGATCGTTCTCCATTTCTGCAGCAGTCGAAACAGTCAGCGTTATGCTCCGTTCGGGAAAACACAGTGACTCACGCTCGGTGACGAGATGCCACCATGTCGCGTTGAGTGGGTCGTTGGCACCCCAACTGATGTTTTGGCCATAGACTTCACGCGTACTGTACTCTAGCACGAACGTCGGGCCTACTTCTGTCTGATTGTCTAACGCTGGGAACTCGTCGACGCGGCTAACCCAACTGCATCGTCACAAGGTGAGCGCATCTCCCTTTCCAAGCAGTCATTGGCACGTACGTGTACGCATCCAGGATGTCGAATGTCTGGATTGATACTTGAGTGTGCAAGCTCACGAATAGGGACAAAGATACCTACAGCGGAGTCGACCTCGTACGTACGGAATCCGGAATTGAGATTTACCAAGGGGGTAAGAGATGGCACGATCTCATTTGGTTGTCAGGCATGGCCATGCGATTCAATACTGCTTGACATACCCATGACACGGTCTGTGCGGTCTCGGCGCTCGCGTTCGTTGCATTGTTGGCATAAAAGACCTTTTGGGTGACGCATGTTCATGGTCAATGGTTGTGAGCTCAGAAATCACTACGTACGGAAACTTGGTCCTCGTGTGTGTGTCCGAAAAAGATGTCTACCATGCAGACTTAATTCTCATCCACGCTCGCGTGTTTTCACTCACTTGCAATAACATGTGGCGAGTAGCGATCGACGCTTTTGGACTCATCAGTGTATGCTTCTTCTGTGATAAGAAAACCCACATCTGGTAGACTGTGACAATAGTTAGCCTATCAGAGCAGCGTAAAGAATGCAAGCTGGTGAAACTCACATAGATCTGAGGGGTTGAACTGAGCCTCTGATGCCTCCCATCCACTCAAAACATGACCAATGATCCAAACTAGAGAACTATTGTTTGAGTAACAATCGAGGACGACGACAGTGCAAAAACTTGCCTCGATCACCCGCATCTTCGGCATCCTGAAGCTCATCCGTGAGGAAACGGAGAATTCCAAACGGGTCATGCTGAGTAGCATTGACGTAGCTGAAGTAGTTGCCTCTATGAGAATTATCCGATGTCACAAATTTGCTTCAGCGGATATCAGAATGACTTTACATACGAGTACCCTGGATAAAGTTCCCAGTTGAGGGCGGTTCGCGGTTCAGGTACGAGATAACGGGAAGAACGTACACATATCAGTATCGAGCGAGATGATGCGCAGTCCGTCCGGCCGCTTGACGGTGTAGGCGGCGTAGTGCGTGCGTGCATATTCAACAGAGGCTTCTGGAAGCCAACCTTCGTACTGCCACATCTCGGAGACATGTTCGTACAACCTAGATCGCATCAGCAACTTATAACCAGAGAAGTCAGGCGCCAGAAGCCCACTCACCAATTGAATTGACTTCCAAGATTACCACCCATATAGTAGGGGATCATCTGGAATTGCATCTACGAATGATGACGTTAAGAATAGAAATATATAATGAAGAATCATAATCACATATGTGTCGTGGTTGCCAAGCGTAGCATATACGGGGGCCGGACCAAGGTATTCCTTGAGGAGATTGTACAGTATGACCTAGGCTTCTTCATGAGTATTAGGTCATCGTTCCGAATGCCGACCGACCCTACTTCGCAATATTCAACGTACGCTCTATAGTCGCATAATCAAAATCAAATGTATGACACATAAATGGAGGATGAAATCTCACCTCGAATATTGATTGTCAGGATCATGTGCCGTCAGATCTCCCGTAAACAAGGAAAAGTCAAATCCAGTCCCCTTTGTTTGAGTCACTTCAGGCATGGCTTGCATAGCGGCAAGCAAAAGTAAGATCGGGGTGTCGCTGCCATCGAAGTTTACCGATTACTCAGATTCCAAGAACAGTGAAAAGACATGCCAATGGTAAGCTCCATAGCGTGATGCAGGAAGGAGGATTTGGTCGGGGGATGCTGTGTTGAACGTGTTCTCGCGACAGCACATGTACTGACTACAGTTAGCCTCAGCTCCGATGGCATAACCTAAAGATATGATTTTGTCCGAGTAGGTACAAACGAAGAAGAAGCGAATGTGGAAACACACGGGGATCAATGTGCATGTCGGACACGTGGAGAACCTTCAGGCGCTCTCCACTAGGCTGTTTTGGCGCAGGTAAAGGATTGGGTTTTGGTTTTGCAAACCACTCCGTCAAGTTGAGTGCCAGGGTTGGTGGTATGGGGCACAAATCCAACAGTCTTGCACATAGGAGCTGCATTCAAGTGGCGGCAAAAATCTACGTGACAGGCAAAGGAAACGTGGGCTAGATGAACTCACTTGCCCGTCATAACCACCCATGTCACCAAAGGCGAGAACCTGCGTAAAGACGGGACCAAGAGCAAGCCGACTAAATTCATTATAGCACGATACCGGGTAGTCGAAAAGCTCGCAGGCTGCCTCGATTAAGAGGGAGCCCTGTTCCGGGGCTGCCAGCACGAGCATTTTAGCGACAGCTAATCCCGCTTGACATTGTGTACAAGTGCCACCAGTAAATGCCGGATTAGTGGCGATCGACTTTATTTGCCACAGAGCTTGTTGGAGGAGTTGCGAAGGGTCATGTTGAGGTGGAAGTGAATGGGGGTCGATGGTATCGTTCTACCAAATGAATCAGTCAGCCATACGGAAGTATGAGATATCGTCATTGGTCAACCGTACCTGCGGAAAGTTCGTGGGATCCGTCAAATTAGCTGGAAAGACGGTGTTCTGTGCCGATCAAATTCGATGAAATTGTCACGGTAATAAGTGAAACATACTGTGACAGGGTCCGAAATTACGGGCTGGGGTTGCGCAGATGTGGCTGTCGGATTGTTCCAGTATGACGCATACACTGAAGTAGGGAATTCGCCAGGCGCAGTATATGCGGAGAGTATCGCATCATTAGCGATCACGCCCTTGATACTGGCGAACGCTAGGAGCGTCACGGATGTTGGCAAGACCAGCATAGTGGCGTCGATGGCTCTAGTGCGCAGACAAGTTTTCCTTTATATCGGACCACAAAATGACCGTTTAGACATTGCGGAGCAGAAACACACAAGACCACGCGGTCGATTGCAAAATAAAATTATCATGGGCGGAAGCGCGTGGCTGTTTAATCAACGTGACTGAGCAACGGGGTAAATAACACGGGCAAGTGAACCCACCAAGGATTCCGCATGGGATAAATCGATGACATTTGCATGTTAATGTACCTTGAAGCATAAGTCTTGTGAACAGAAGGCTCGCAATATTGTTATTCTTGGGCGAAACAGAGGTTATCAGGCCAAGCATATTGGCAGAATAACCGTTGTGACTCTAAAATGGATGCGCTCATAAACTCAGATGAACCTTTACGGTAAGTGTTAGCTCAACGAAAGAGAAAAAGGGAACCAGACAGAGAATGCGTGTGCTCAGACAAAAAAAAGAGAACAGGCAGTACACATAGAACCCCATGATGGTGTGCATTCTTGCGTCTTGCTCACAAGTTTATGCCTAGACCTTAACCCGAAGGTTGCTGTCGCAGAAACAGTGGCCAAATCTGAGATGCAAATGATCGGCCGTCAATCTCACGAACAATTTTCAAACAACCTCATGGCCGGAAATCACATGCGCCAGGAGCTCGTCGGTGTGTGACCGGTTGTGAGGTTTGCTGCTCGCCTACGCGTGTCAGGTAGCATCGCCTAAGAACGACACCCGCGCAATTGATCGGGAACCTATCGCCGTCAAGAACCTTTTGCCCATCGAGGGTCATAGACCCATACATGCCGGGTTGCGCTGGAGGCGCTGGGGCCCCACTGTGTTTCCCAGCACGCGGCGAAGTTAACTCCGGCGAGCATTTTGCTGTCAACTTGGATCGGTGAGAGAAAGTTCCATCAGAAACGAGGCGCTGCATCTCCCATCACCGTGGCATGCCCAGGGGTTTGGAGAGTACAATATTTACATTCCGAGGCGCGAGAGATGTGTGCGGCGTCACTGATGGCGCTTGATAAGATAAGGGTTTCGAAGCGACGAGTAGTTACCAGACCTACTCTATCCGTTTCAACAATGTGTGGCCACCCACTTCCTGATTGGTCTGACTCGTGTTTCTTGCTGACGAGGTTCGGCTTCTACGGTGTCTTGAATGAACTTCAAGATACTTGTTGACCGGTTGACCGCTGCAACTCGGCAGAACATCGGCGTTGTTCTGCTGGCAAATTTCTACAATGGTCAGTACGCTGATACTTACTTCCCATCGGCTGGTATTCGGTAATTCAATGGTGCCAGCGCGGACCACAAGAGTGTGGGAGAGGGCTATGAGCCAGCGGTGAAATCGATTTCTAATCCACCGGACTGATTGTGAACTCTGCTATCAGTTCGTTCAGTACGGTGGCGACGGTTTGAATTGGTGTAGCACGTCGCATTGACAACCTAAATTAGATTAGCCCCCAGCCTTGGAATGTACATATATACGTACGTTGGTTGATGTGTCCGATTCATTTCCGACAAACATACGTGATGCGAAGCCAGGGTGATACGTATCCTCGTGCAATCCGATTGGCTCCACGTCAGTAAGCTCCAATGTCACCTCGGACTTGGAAAATTTCGCCCATCTCTGCGTGCCCTCTTTTTCTCTTGAACCACCACCATCTCGTACGCGTTCATTCGCTTCCTTACCTGATCTTCACCGCGTTAGGTCCCAGCTCCACCCTTTTTTTCGCATATAAAAGCCTGCCGGGCGTGAACTAACCCCCAGCATCGTTCCTCTCTCCTTGCATCGTCGACGGGAACTCATCTTCGTCTCCAAAGAGTGTTTTTCCCTCTTTGCATGTACTCGAACACACTTGGTAGCACCCACAATCCCCACCGAGGCAGCAAACACACTTGCGCAGGTTTCCTTGCCACCCATTGAAACTGCTTGTCTACTCCTTTAACCCCATCATGGCCCATCAGTCCTACGCGTCTTCTGGGTACAACACGCCCGACTCTGAGCTCGAATCCATCGTTCCAATTCATCCGACCGCTGTTCGTCGCCCAGATTACATCAAGGTCAACTCAGAGAATACTACCTATACCGACAAGCACATCACTGCCAAGTACTCTTATCGTGGCGCTGACGTGGTTGTTTCCGACGGTCAATTCAATGTTACGCCCACCGTGAAGCCATTCGAGTTCAGGACTGCCCGCAAAGTCGGGAAGACTGGGTACGCGCATGGCTGCTTTTTTGTGGCCGACATTCACTTACGAACCCTTGCAGGCTCATGATGATCGGAATGGGTGGCAACAATGGCACCACACTCTGCGCTACTATCCTCGCGAACAAGCACCAGATGGCCTGGCACACCAAGGATGGCATTCAGCAACCCAACTACATCGGCTCCGTTCTGCGTGCTTCCACCGTTCGCATTGGTTCTGAGCCTGGTACTGCCAAGGAAATCTACGTTCCCCTCTGTGACGTGCTCCCGATGGTTCACCCTAATGATCTTGTCCTCGGGGGGTGGGACATCTCGAGCATGGCCATGGACAAGGCCATGGAACGTGCTCGCGTGCTCGACTATGACCTCCAACGTCAAGTGAAACCCCACATGGCTCTCCTCGGCTCTCCTCTTCCTTCGATCTACTACCCTGATTTCATCGCTGCCAACCAAGAAGCCCGGGCCGATAACGTTATCCCTGGCACCGATAAACAGGCTCATCTCGAGCACATACGTGCCGACATTCGTCGCTTTAAAGCTCAACACCAACTTGACCGTATCATCGTGTTCTGGACCGCCAATACCGAGCGTTACAGTGACATCATTCCTGGCGTGAACGACACGGCCGACAACATTCTTACTTCCATCCGCTCCTCGCACTCCGAGGTGTCTCCTTCGACCCTCTTCGCTGTTGCTGCTATCCTCGAAGGCGAGCCTTTCGTGAACGGTGCACCCCAGAACACGTTCGTACCCGGTGTCATCGAGCTTGCCGAGCGTGAGAAGTCTTTCATTGGCGGTGATGATCTTAAGTCCGGGCAAACAAAGCTCAAGTCCGTTCTCGCGGAGTTCCTTGTGAACGCGGGGATCAAGCCGTTGTCCATTGCGTCATACAATCATCTCGGCAATAACGATGGCCACAATTTGAGCGCGGAGCGTCAGTTCAAGAGCAAGGAGATTAGCAAGAGCAGCGTTGTCGACGACATGGTTGATGCCAACCGCTTGCTCTACAAGCCTCCCGTTCCCGGTGCCAAGGATAAAGCGGCCAAAGGCGAGCACCCTGATCACATTGTTGTGATTAAGTACGTTCCCGCTGTCGGAGACTCGAAGAGGGCTATCGACGAATACTACTCTGAGATTTTCTGCGGCGGGAGGCAGACTATCAACATCTTCAACGAGTGCGAGGTGCGTAAACTGACCATATCTCGTTAGTTGTTCTCAAAAAATTTGGTGTGCAGGATTCTCTGTTGGCGACGCCGCTCATCTTGGACTTGACCATCCTCGCAGAGCTGCTCAGCCGCGTTCAGTACCGCGACGTCTCCGCTGGCCAGGCTGAGTTCGCACCTCTCTACCCGGTGTTGTCACTCTTGTCCTATATGTGCAAGGCGCCGTTGGTCAAGCCTGGCACGGATGTTGTCAACAGTCTCGGCAGGCAGCGCAATGCACTCGATGCTTTCCTCAAAGCCTGCATTGGATTGGAATCCAACAGTGACCTCTTACTTGAGACGCGTATCTGGTAGAGGGTTGACTCCAATGACCGATGCCACTTTCGTGAACGCGCATCCTCCTTGAATTTGTGATTGGTTCCGTTTTCTTGTGTATGTTAAATAGCGAGGGTTCTCAACAACCCATTACTTCCATTGCTTATCCCCGTCTGCTATTCAACTGCTTGCGGGTGTTGCATATGGACTTCCTGTTTTTTGGGCGAACGTATACCAGGGTACAGATCTCATCCTATATACATATCCCATATCCCTATCTCCCCAGTCATTGTACGTCGATCAGAATTGAATAGTGTTTGGTTGTCAAATGTCTCGATTTGCGCCGTTGCGTTTTTGCTGTTCCCCTCCATGTTCGAGGTGTTGACTTGAGCGCTACCCCGCACTGCACGTCAGGACGCCCGCCATCGTCCATTGGATTGACAGCTCACGAGTTGACCTCAGTTGGTATCAGGCGATGATAGTTCCAAGCCTCGTATTGAACGCAGGCCCTCGTCAAACGGCGGTTTGGTTAGAAACTGGCCACTCGACGCATTCAAGGGTTCCGACGCGGTGGAGCTTCTTCGTGATGCCGAGTCCTCGCGCTAGTACGTGGAGCCAGAATTTGTGTTTGGCGAGGGCCTCGACGTTGGTCAAATCCACTCTATGTACGACTCTTCCGGCTCGCCGCCATCCATCAGTTGGAACTCTCCAATTCTGCGTGAAGACGAGGACTGGATAGAAAGCGATTGCGCTCCTAACCCCGGACGTCACCGAACGCATTGCTCCAAAGAGGACTCCAAAAATTGAAAATGCATATCAATTCCTCCTTAGACCCTATTCTTCTTCTCCACCATGACATTCTTTGCATCTGCATTATCCTGTTTCTCCGACAAGCCTACGCCTTACGTCTCGGGCAATATGCCTCTTGATTCCTGGTGCCGTCTGTATGGCGCCAGATCCACCCGGTTCGTCCAAAAAGTCGAGCTGTGCACGGCGCTTGCTCTGGGCCAAGGCGCGCGGGGTGAACCAGTCGACAAAACCCATCGTCACACGTTCCTCCGGTTGTCCGTGTCTCCCATCCCCGGTTATTCCAGCGAAGACAGTCTCCTCATCGAACGTGTCCTCTCCTTTGGCGACATACCTCATTTCGTGGCCCCTGTCCTCGGCATCATACCCGTACGCGGTAGTCTGGGGAGTCCGCACACCCACGATCGCGCATGTAGCATCTCTGACGGCCCTTCGACGCCGTTCGTGCGCCATCTCCAGATCGAAAGAACTGTGACGTTTGGCGACGGCGAAGGTCCTTGGCTCACCGTCGCCCAGTTTGCTCGGATCATCCGATTGGTCAGTCACAAGACGCTGTCGATCTGTCCGCCGGGCGACTGCTGTCAATCCGAATCGCGCTTTTTTGCGTTTGCGTGCATGGCAGCCTTGACGCCGAGTTCACCGCCCCCGACGTCGGTCAAGCGGGGGACGAAGGCTGAGGTGGACGATTCAGTGTTTGAGTCGAAAGTGGAGGTGTTTTTGAGCCGGCTACCATCGTCGTCCATAGATCACACGTCGGTGCAGACAGTGAATAACAAATATTCTGTCAACACATCATTGTTGATCCTGACCTTTTGCTTTCCAGCTTAAACTGATCAAAGGGTTGAGAGACCAGCCTCGGGGAAGAGCCGAAGCGATACTTTATCATTAAATGTATCACCACGAGGCATTTGATGGTTTTCTTGCAGGGTTCAGGGGTTTGTTTTGCGATCGTGTTTATAGTGTTAATGTACCTTTAGCTATTAATGGTTCGCGTTCGCGAACTGATACTAGTAATTCAACAAGCAATGTTAATGAACGCAGTCACTGTGCGGTCTCGGTCGTGTGGTGTGTAGCGTGTGGCGTGGGGGGCAAGGAGGTTGACAACACTCCGACTTGATCATATGACATCTACTGTACTTATACGGTGACCACAGCTTACGCCAAACCATTGCGGGTCGCAGACAATTCGAATCTTGCTATGGACCCCTTTGAAGTACGCATGCAGTTCCTAGGTCTCCTCCGAAAGCTCAGCGCGTGAGTGTTTGTGCTATCTCTTGGCTTTTCGACGTTGCATACCGCATGGTGCGATGATGGCACTTAACGGCCGCCACCTCTCTCCTGTGGCTCGTAACTGGCTCCTGCATTCGATGGTCCACCCGGCGTGATGGTCTTCTCCACAGGACACAACAGTCGATCCAGAAAGTGGTCGGATATGCCCTCAAGTATTTTTCGAGATGTGGGGAGGATCTTTGGGAGTGCATTATTGAAGAATGTCAAAAAGTACGTGGCGTTTTCTTCTTTTTCTTCGGTTCTTTTCCATGCCATGGCTTTGGTTTCTTTCCATGGCGCACACTTGTGCTACATCAGACGGGGACCCACGAACAACCAAAATGGGTCTTGGTCTCGGTCTTGGTCTTACCTCCCCTCCCAATCTCTCTTCAGTAGCGTCGTTTCATTGACTTGGATCCTTTTCTGTATTTCTACCAGGGTTCCATTAATCACCGGATCAACATTCTCTACTTCCTCGATTCGCTCTGTGAATCTTCCCTGCTAGCAAAAGCACACCAACCACCGCCCACCGAGTCATCTGCGTACGTCCTGTCTTCCACTTCGCACCATCCATATTCATAAGCTCGCCTTTGCCTGTTCTTGCATACTGGTTCCCTGTGTGTTTCAGTCAAGCCAAGCAAGTCAATACGTCTTTTTATATCGACTATGTTTCCCGAGACCTTCGCCAAATTGTTGAATGCGTTGTTCCTGTCGGACGACAGGGTCTTCCCAATTTCACGAGCACGAAGCAGGTTCGTGATCTCCATATCGCTTTCTCGAGAACCATTCTTGCACGCACTCACATGTCCACCGTCCTCATTCCCACCAGATCCTTGAGAACTGGCGCACAAAACGGATCATTGAACCTCAACGCGTCGACGAAGTGATGCAAGTCCTCTCGTCCCGTCAAACCCAACCCGCAGAGACATCTTCCGCCACCCCTTCGCGTCCTCCGTCTTCCCGCGGCGCCCCTGGCCCTGTCCCTGGCTCCGGAAACGACGCTCACCTCTCACGCGGGGAAATCTTTAAGCGGATCGAGGAAGATCGCGAGAGACATAAGCGACTTCGTGAACGACGGTGGGTTCAAGCGCAGCCTCAAGCCGCGTCTCATGGCCATGCTTCGCATCCGTTCCATGCCCACGGCTCTCCCGCTCACGCGACAAGTTCGGGTTCGGGAGGCGCAGGGTCTGCTGCCTACGCGCTCGCTAGCTTCCTCCCGCTCAGCGAGGGCGAAAATGCCGAATTGGCGTTGGATATCGAGTTTGAGAACGAGTGGGAGGCGACGAGCGATTGGAACGAGGATGACGTCGAGGCAGTGATAGAGGAGAGGGAGCTGTGTTATCCGCATTTGAGCCGACGGGGAGAGCTGGATGGACCAGATCAGGATCAAGAGCAGGGAGCGGGAGAGTGTCCGGTGGAGTTGGCGGAGGGGGAGGGTGGAGAAGAGCCGATGGATCTCTCTTGAATGTAAGATCTGAGACCATGTCGCGTCTCGTCTAAAGTTGGAAAGCAGATTTTGCGTTGTCGCGATCGACTACAAATGGATGATCAGTACGGTTTTGGAAGCGCCTGTGCAAACAAATCTCGTTTGTGATGCAAATCGACGTGGCCACCGTCCCCGCCGCACTGGCATCGCCTCGCCTGTTTCATCATGGCGATATATATAATACACGGATGTTTATACAGCATTCGCTTTCTCCTCCGTCGGCCTTTTCGCTGAGCGTCTTTGGGAGTACGCCAATTCAAAAGCCCGGATTCCATCACTCTGTCATGTCAACGTCACGCACCATCGGTCTGACGACGATCGCCCTCGACCATATTTGGTCATCTCGTCGCAAGATGACTATATCCTGGAGTTTGCGTGCCTCTCCGACGGGCGTGTTGTGACCGGCTCTACGCATGGAAGTATGAAAGTCTGGAATTTGGAACACGGGAAGCAAGAGGGGACATCAATGCAGCACGATAATGACCTCCGGAGTCTTGCCGTCACCCGGGATCGCAAAAAGATCATTAGCAATGACGTCGATGAGAATATCAAAGTCTGGGCCTGGGGCGTTCAGTCGCATGAACTCGTCCAAGAGTGGACGTACCCAGGGCGGTACCCTATGGGTGCCATCTCACTTGATGATCGACTCGTCGCGTTTGGCGGTAAGGAAGCCGTGTGTTTTCACAGCATGCAAGGAAAACAGGCTGGTCGTTCCAGCCACGTTGGCGACCATGTTTCGTCCCTGTCTCTCCTGACGGCAATAAACTCGCGTGTGGCACTGCGATTGCATCCGAGTATATCATGTCAAGAGTGATCAACTAACCCTTCCACCAGATCTTACACGTTATCTCGTCAAGTCCGATGACCAGTATTATGCTAGGGGAGGCTTTGGTCACGTCTATTGATGTTGGTACAGTGGTAACTCGCAGAAGGAGGTTCGAGTGAGGTGTATAATTCGCATGGCTGCTAAGTGATATATATTCCTTTGGTTGTGTTGGTCTCCAGGGAGGTCTCTTCGACCATGGGGGACGGGCTCCGTTCTCACAAATAGTACTGCAGATTCTATCTGGGAAGCAACCATGGTCGCTAGTCCGAGAAGCGGTTGCGGTCGCCCCACACTTGTCAAAGGACCATAAGCTGGGTCGACCAGCGTTTCGAACGATCGGTAACTTGCACTGGGATTTGATTCAGCGCTGGTGGACAGTCGTAGAGGAGCGACCCAATGCGGTTGTGAGCCTCACCATCGGACGGTTCTTGAGCAAATACTCGTATTCCCCACCTCGCCGTGACTTGCTGGTATCGCGGTCGAGTCACACCGGTTCTCGCGCAAGCGAGTAGTGGTCGCTTCTTGATCCAGCGTGGAGGGTCCATGCGATTCCCGTCTTCAAAATGATTTCACAAAAAAGTGGCTGGGCAGCAAATGACCTATCGCTGGACAATCTGATCGTTTTGCACTCAGCGCCTTTTCATTTGCGGCCCTGCCAGATTCGTCGTTGGAAAGGAACAGGCGGAGCGGAGCTGCTGGTACAGATCCAGGGACCTATGACGTCGCCACGGGCTCCGGCGCCGTCCCGATCCACGGTACATTGCCAATGTGATCCCACAAGTATTTAAAATGGCTTGGGTGATGGCTATACTTATCAGATTGGTGGAACGTGAGTGCGATGTCAAAGGAAAGGAAGATGAAGTGGCACCCAGTGAACAGCTGGGCGAAAAGCGATAAGCGGCAGGTTGTTCGGAGACGGTGTCTCAAAGCGAGTGCGCTGGTGAAGGATCGGAGTACGAACTTGTCATAAGTACGCACTCAAAGTAAATCTATTGCTTGGTCAAAGTCCTACACTACTATAGCTTAATATTGAACAGCAATCTATGGTCTAATACGTCCTAACACTAGCGTAGTAATCAACTGTTCATGGTACTAGTGAATGCAAAGGTTAATCAGCATACCTTATTCTTCCTCCACTACCAAGGGCAGCACGAGCATCGATCACCCGTACATCAGAAGCGTACGTGATCAGCGCACCCGCGGTATTGCATGCCTCCAAATTCGATTTCACGGCATGTTGCCAATAGGTGTCATTCCGAGTGACCGCTTTCCCGCAGACCTGGCACCTCCACTTTTCTCCAAGGTGGGTCCTAACGATGTGCCTCGTAATCGACTCCTTCCGCATCTTCTTTTTGCATGCGGACCACCGACAATCAACCCTGAATTTTTCTCCTCCGGCCTTGCGTCCATGCCATTTTTGGATATGCGCATTCATGGACGACTTCTCGCCTTTGATCCAGAGGTGGCATACGTTCCGGTCTTCCTCCCAGCGACATGGATGAATGGTGAATGTTCCATTGGGTTCTGTCATGCCCTTGAAGAGTTCCTCTTCGTCGACCCATAGTCCATCATACTCGATCGCACGGGCAGCCCGTCTGCGGCGAAACGAGAGAGTAGAATTCTGAGGTAGTACAGGAAGGAACTCGGGATTTGGCTGAGGGTGAGAAGGTAGACTCGGGGGCGGGGCGGGATGGTGTGGGCGGAATGTCACATCTGCGACGTTCAGATCGTTTAATCCACTTGGATCGTGGGAGGGCGTTGTTTGGGAAGAAAACGAAGGGGAACCATAGGCGCCGGGTTGATCGAGAAGACTATGCCCGGTATTGCGAATCTCGGTTCCGATGAGGGCCTGCGACAGAAGTCTGTCTGATGAATCCAACACCAGTGCCTCGCAGGGATCGAATGCCACATGGCTATTCCAACAGGTGTCACGGAGGTACAAGTCGTATGGGGTGCGGGAAGCTGACGTCAGATCATTCACATCTGTCTCCTTCACTCTGCCAGCGAGCGAGGATGAGGCAGTAAGAAATGATTCCGGATTCATCCATGTGTCTGCTGATCCCCATATCGTGAGATTGGGTTGCATATATCTGTCATGAATCACGATGAGATACGAAGATCGTACAGCATCTCATGAATACCCACTGATTTATGTGAGTAGGAGAGGTACTGGCCACGGAAAATGATCAGCTCAGGAGGCATAATTAACTCATGTGGCTTACTACACTTGGCTTGCGTGCCGGGTGTGTGTAATATGGGCGATGGGGGGATTGCCTCTGTACATTGAATGTTCTATAGCGCGTAACTCATGGGTATGACCACTGTCCCTGAGCAAGGGACTTGGTGACGTGGAAATGGGGTGCATGAACAGAATACTCACGTTGTGTTGGTTGGCACTGCCGAAGGGTCTGTACCGTGGACGTAGGGTGTGCGATACGTGATGCCATCGGACCACAAAGAGTCGTGTATGAGTTCTGGCACCTCCGCATCGAAAGCAACATCTTGAAGATAGGGCGTTTCCTGGGAGAATTGGAATGGAGCAGACATAGGGTAAGAGGACGTGCTATTTGCGAAATTGCGACTGTTGGATTTGACCTGATGCTTTTATACTAGGCTCCTCGTTTTCAACAATATGGAATAGGCACCAAATGGGGGGGAGCCCATATTATTCTCCGTCGAAACGGATCAAGCCTCGTAAGCCTCGTGTCCGATCTGTTAATCACTGCCAACGAGATTTCAGAGGAGACCCGAGATCCATTCCCGTGGTTTTCATATCGAGACATCAGTTTGAAGCAGTACCTCCAGCCGATGCCCTAGTATCATACAGCTATTGGCGGAGATTTCTTGAAGACGTTTCTGCCACAGAGGCTCGTTTCCGTCTTGACCTGAACCAATACTATGATCTGAGGCTTACAGGTGGGTGGTGCATGTCCACTTTGCTCGGAATGTCATGTTCTGGAATGTACCCAACCTCCCCTCTTCAGTGATTTTGTATATCGAAATGTATACGAAATAGGCATGTGGAAAGACTAACTCGGCGATGTTCGATCGTTGGGCGTGGATGACGAAGCGCGGCAGGGAAGAATGGAGTTCTGTGATAGAGGTTTTGCCAATCCAGGTCCAGACCACATCACGACAAAACTTTTTTTTGTTTATTGCATTACCGTTTTCGGCATGGTGGCTTGGTGTGCCACTCGTCATCCAGCCACGATCGATCAATTGAAGTAATCGCTGTCGCCACGATTCATTGTCGCGTTTCCACTCATCCTCGACATGGTCCTCTGACCCTCTAGCTCATTCAATGCGCTCAGTTCACCGTTCCGCCTTTTCGTATTGTCTTTGGGGCACTCTGGATCTTGTTCTGTTGCCCGATGAGCTCTGGCAGTGGGATGCTTGTTCTGCAGCTTCTTTGGCTAGTTTTCTCAACTCCCAGTTCTAACTTTCAAGGGGCTTGCCTGGTCATTGCACTCGTTTATCGAGTAACTTTGCTTAATCGCTCGGCAGTGTTGAATCAGTCCAAGTATTGATTTAATTCATACTAGCACTCCAAAATATGTTATACATAATATAATCCTACCTCTCATTTGAGGTATCCTAAACATCCGTGAGTACAAGTGAGCATGAGGGAGGACGAACAAGGTTGAGAACAGGAGTGACCGAGGACTGCGCACATGCGGGCAAGCACAAGCAAAGACAGAGTGGTGGCATGCAAGCACGAAGAGAGGGTGGGTATTGGATTGAAGACCGGCGAGTGCGGGCAAGAATAACCCAACCCTAAGAGCGGGGTCAGCCAAATGGCGAGTGAGAGGCGAGTGCACGCAAGCACAGAGGAGGGTAAAGGCGTGACCAGGACACCGCCAAGGGTGAGGCAAGGGTGAGGATAAGACAAGTGGGGACGAAGGAGGGTGAGTGAGGAAGAGGCGAGCGCGTGTAAACGCGGGGGATCGTGAGGGTTAGGCAAAGGTGCGCAAAGGCAGGGGATGTAACCTCTGCGAGGCAAGAGCACAGGTGGCGCCTTGGGCTGACGGCCCCTATAGGTCATCTTCCATCGTTCCTGGGTGGTCTGGGTGGCCCAGGTATGCTGTTCATCTCGCACTTGTACCGTTGGTAGTGATCGGCTGCACCCACAGTTGGCAGCTTTGTTTCGACTCATTTTGACTCGAGACGTACACCGCTGGCTGCGCCGTTCATGCCACCTCGTCCACCGTTTCTCCCATTGCCATCATCGTCGTGCGGCCCACCCAAGTCCCCCACCCATTCCTGCGAGTGCCGCCGCACAACCCAACCACCCGCACCACCCACTATAATGCCCTCACCCCGCGGATAAATCAGTGCAGTGGATCCGAACTAGGGTGGGGGTGAGTGACTACAAGAGGAATGGGATGGCTCGAGCGTAGAATCAATTACGGGCGTGCACGCACCCATGCAAACAACGAGCATGGAATGAGCGAGGGTGAGGCGAGGGCACACAATAACGGTGCAAGGGTTAGGCGAGGGCGGGTGAGGACAAATGAGGATGAATGAGGGTTCAGAACGTTCATGAGCAGAGGGCGAGGGTGGGTGCTGGTGAATGACCCTGGAGATGAGCGGGGATGACTTCGGGAGGTGAGGTGACAGCGTGCCATGGAGCAAGCTCGAGTATTGCGCACCGCGGGAGCGCAGCGCGAAGTCGAATACCCCATTTATAGTATAAGTTCTCTACAGGAACCATTTGGAAATCAGTAAGTCTGTCACGACTTCAAATCTCTAGCTGACTGCTTTCATCATTGATGTTTCCTGTTGATCGTTGTATCGTGCTCTAGTAATTTCGGACGATGGTTGACGTTGGACTGCCATACTTCTGTGGCTCGCTGTTGTCATTTCGAACGCTCAAAGAGCTGACACAAGCCTATGCCAACAGGACATTCTATCCCGAGTCACTCGAATTGCGTACGTTAAAGCAAAGAAAAGAAAAACATGTATACCCTGGCCGTCGTCACATCCACAGCAGCGTTCTTTTGGATGCGGACTGCAACGCACATTTGACCGGCTTCGACTACGCATCCTGGGTAGAGAATATTCCAGAAGCGTCGAGTTACATCTCCAAACCAAAGGTCGACTGCACGATCAGGATCCATGCGCCAGATCGCGCCAGAACAAAGGGTGATATATACTCCTTTGGTCGTATTGGTCTCCAGGAAGGTCTCTTCGATCACGAAAGGCGGGTTCCATTCTAACAAATATTATTGCTGGTCCTGTCTGGGAGACAACCATGGTTGGAGTGCGAGAAGAGGTCACAGTCGTTCTACACTTGTCAAAGGGCCACAAGCCAGGTCGACCGGCGTTCCGAACGATCGATGACTTGCACTGGGACTTGCTTCAACATTGCTGGTCAACCGCAGAGGAGCGACACAACGTGGAGGCGATCGTTCTCACCATCGGACTGTTCTTGAGGAGCTACCCATTCTCCACCTCTTCGTGACTTGTTGGTATCACGGTCGAGTGATACTGATTCTCGTGAAATCGAATGGTGGTCAGTTCTTGGCAGCTATCATAAAGGACGCAGGAGAAACGTTGACATGGAGGATGAGCAAAGGTGCGTGCTGAGGATTTCACACACTAGCAGTTCAGCTCAGTCACGCTAATACTTCGAATGTTGCCCTCAAAGCCAGACGACGAGAAGTTCCCGGGAAGAGTGTGTTTGTTCCTAGTTGCGCTGAGCACGCGCATACTAGGATGGCGGCGCCGTCTTTTCAACTCTCCGTCTGAAGTAGGAATTTAAGATCAGGTAATCCATTAACCGCTCCAGTCCACTCATACCTTTCACCAAAAGGTAAATCGAGTTCCAGCCTTTGAATGTGAAACATATCAGCTGAGCGGTGAGCCTAGTGCTCTCAACTGCCTAGCTACACATGCCAGATGGGCCTCGAAGCGGCAACAGAGGCATATGTGAAACCTCGAAAGAGGTGACGGAACATATGTAGGGTGCACTGGACCCGTTATATGTAATGCATTTAATGGAGAATCGTCATCTTCCAGTGTGTGGTTGCATCAGATGCTCAAGGAGAATGGCCGAAAGGAAGGTCCTGATTTCCATCATCCAGGTGATTTCATAGAAGAGTGGTTGGGAACGAGCGATCTATCGCTTCGATCTGATCGTCTGTGCAGTTCCGGAACCCAGCGCCCCTTCATTCTACGGCCCTGTCAGATCCATCGCTGGAGAGTAACCGGTGGAGGCGAGCTGAGCCACTGTGTCGGAACCCCTGCCACGTTGCAGGACCCATCCCGGCGCCCGTCCCGGTCCACCCGGTACATCACCTAGCTGGATAATATGATGCTGAATTCGTTTACATAAAATGGCTTGAGTGAGGGTTATAGATTATAGACGAGTACCTTTGCGTATTTCTCTGGGTCAGGGTGAAAAGATGAAATTGCATCAAGTACATAGGCGGAGCTACGGCCCTACGGAGCGCCTCGATCGCGAATCGCGATCTAGACACTCTAATAAACGAGCCTAAAACGTTACCAGTGTGTGGGCGCGAGTGGGCTGGTGGGGACTCAGAAACCTGACACACGGTTGGACTGCAAGGAGTCCCCTAGAATACGATACACCTGCGGAGAGGTTCCTTGCGAGAGTGAGAATGTGCTGGTGAATGATATCAGAGCTTGACGTCATGCAAAACTGCACGCTCAAAGTAAGTCTATTACTTTGGTAAAAGTCCTACATATTACTACATAGTACAGAATAGCAATCTACATATCGGTTCGCTCGAAATTCCACAGACTACAATTAACATGGCAATTTATGAAGCATACATTGTCCTGCGTACTAGAATAACAACTGCGTAACTGCTTGTGGACCCGTAGCGAGTGCAAAGATTAACCAGCATACCGCATTCTTCCTCCTCCACCCAGAGCGGCACGAGCATCAATCACCCGTACATCAGTAGCATACGTGATCAGCGCACCTGTGGTATTGCATGCCTCTAACTTGGATTTCTCGGCATGCTGCCAATAGGTGTCGTTCCGAGTGACCGCTTTCCCGCAGACCTGGCACCTCCACTTTTCTCCAAGGTGGGTACTGACGATGTGCCTCGTGATCGACTCTTTCCGCATCGTCTTCTTACATGTAGACCAACGACAATCGACCCTGAATTTTTCTCCTCCAGCCTTGCCTCCATGCCACCTTTGGATATGTGCGTTCATGGATGACTTTCCGCCTTTGATCCAGAGGTAGCATGGGTTCCAACCTTCCTCCCAGCGGCAAGAGTGAACAGTGAGCTTTCCATTGGGTTCCGTCAAGCCCTTAAAGAGTTCCTCTTCATCGATCCATAATCCATCATACTCGATCGCACAGGCAGCTTGTTTGCGGCGAAACGAGATGGCGGAATCTTGATGGAGTACAGGGCGAGACTGCAAATTCAGCTCAGGGGGCTGAGAAAAAGGCGGGTTGAGTGACGGAGGTGAAGCGAGATGGTGTACGGCATATGTGCCTGCGACGTTCAGATCAGTTGGTCTGCTCGGATCGTAGGAATGTGCTGCTTGGGAGGAAAAAGAAGGGGACAGGTGGGCACTTGACTGGTCGAAAGGAAGCTCAAGATTGTGATGTTCTTCACCAACGAAGGCCGGGGGTAGATGTCCGTCTGATGAATTCAACATCAGTGCCCTGGAGGGATCGAATACTGGATTATTGCGATAGGTATCATGGAGATGTGAGTCGTATGTGGGATAGGAACTTGAAGCTGACGGCACAGCATCCGTCTCATTCATCCTGGCAGGAGCGAGCGAGGATGAGGCAGTAGGGAATGATTCCAGACCCATCCATGCGTCCGTTGATCCCCATAACGCGGAGTTAGGCTGCGTAATGTGCCTGTCGTGAATTACAATGAGAGACGCAGAGGGTACAACGTTTCATAGATGCTCACTGGTTTACATGAGCGGGCGCAGAAGCGGAGGTACTAGATAATTAGATGAGTCAGCAAGGGTAGTACTAACTTCTTGAATTAACTCCAGTGATATCTTACCATTCTTGACTTGTCTTCCAACGCCTGTGTGGAATGTGGGCGGGTGGAGTACTACTTCCGTGAATCGAATGTTCTATGGCGCGTAATTGATTCTGGACATGACCACTCTCCCTGAGAAAGAAATGTGGTAGCGACGTGGATATGGGATATGTCGACAGGCTACTCACTGGCACGTTGCCATGCTGGGCATCGAAAAGTACGTATTGTGGACATAAGGTGCGCGGCCGTATTCAATACTAGATAACAGAGGGTCGTGTTTATATTCCCGCGCCTCCACATCAAAAGCCATATCATAATCATGAGGGGGGATTGTGCGGGACATTGGGAGGTGAGGAGGATACATTGTGCTGACGAGTCTCCTACAGTGGTAAATGCTTTTATAGAGTCGGAGCCCGTTGTTTCCATCAATCAGGAGTGGACACTCCAGGCTGACTCAAATCTTCAAGATCCAAAACGAACAGGTCTAGAGTTGCCATGATCGAGGTCCTGTCCGAACTCAAGCGTACACGTCAAGTGGTCGACCTGCGTGGTCACCCCATCACGGGCAGTGGCTTGAACATTTTAGCTTCTTCTCATCTCCGAGGTGTCGGTGATACGCTCCGAGCAAATCAGGTTCAATTGTCTGCAACACATAAAGTTTAATAGCTCCTTGCAGGCCACGCGTCTCCACCACTCATCACTCCCGCAGCAACTGAACCAATACAAGATTCGAGGATCTCGTCTTGCCAATCGTCCCCGCGTCCCAAATAAGCATTGGCGTGTTTTTACCAAATGGCATGTTTGCGTATTTTCTGATATTAGTGCCCTCCCTCCTTCCCCTATAGGTACCAGTGGCATCTTTGATCGATGTCTTGATCAAATAACATGTGTCGTATTTCCTGGAATATACCCGACCTCCACTCTTCAATGATGCTAACATCGAGTATATCGTAAGGCGCTGATACGCTCGCTGCGTAGGCATACAAAATAGGATTTTCAGTCAGGCATGTTGCACACGATGTCCGTAGATGACAAGAAGCCCAGCCCTCGACCCATGCAACTTGGGTGCTTCAACGTTTACTCGGTCATCCGCGGTCTGGGCTGCTCCGAGTCCGTGTAAGACGGAAGAGTAAATGAATTCGACGCCACCAGATAACGGGCACTTCCGAACAGATAACAATACCTCATAGTATTATGGAATTTGAAACTCGAGTTGTTTGCTTTACATTTTGGCAGGCTGTACAACAAAAGGGGGGACACGATGACAAGTCATGGCACTCGAACTGCTTGTGAGGGATGGCCATCTGCATGATATTCGGCCCAAGATGTTCATATTTCAAAGCTGAAAATGGCTCCTGTTGCCCTTGAGTCTTTTATTTCGGGACATGATCCAAGAATATTATTCACAAAAGCGTGTTTCACCCGAGCCGCTGCCATCATATCCAAGCGAGCTTGACCAAGAATTTCATCTAATTTTCCCTGTGGGCTGTCCAAGATTCATTTTGCCTGCCGCACACTCCCGGCACGACAAACAGGCATTGATCGTGACTCATTCTACCACAACACAAGGATATTTGTGTAAAGTATATACAAGGCAAAATTATTCCTCCAGAGGCACTATTCGTGTACACCTCCGTCCGTATCACTACGACTCGGAGTTTGTTCGTGATCGCGAACTCAGACCTACATATCGTTATACCACAAATCACAGGTTAAATGATAAAAGGTTATCCTCCAGCGCCAGTTCCTGTCGTGGCGATTCATATTTGTATATGGCAAGAGTTTACTTCAGTGATGGAAGACTCGTTGCATGGTGGATGCAACGAGTTGTAGCGTAATCATTACGGTAGCACTCTGTCAGCTGATACTACCATATGAATTTACTAACACTTTTGTGCTGATACCTCTCGTGAAGTTGGGACAAGGGCATACGAATCCGGAGGAACACGGACTCGGCGTACGGTGTGGTCTGCACTGCCAACTTTGTAGTATGGTGTGCAAGCGCATGGGTTGGCAGAAGAAGCATCACCGCCCGGCATTGGCCAACGCCACTGATTTGGTTTATTATTCCGCTTCCGAATGGGGCGAAGCTGGTGGTAGACGTGCCTAGAACAGCAATATGGTGAATTGAAAGCGCTCTCTATCACTATATACATGGAAAGTAACTTGCCTATTTATAATTTCCAGACCTTATGCTGATGCGAAAAAAAACAGAGAGCCTATCAGACATCACCTCGAGCAAATCTAGATCTCCACGGCCCAAGTTCCTAGGGGCTTTGTTGGGGTCTGCTTCTGTTCTGGGTCGATCAAACGCGTTCACCTTCATTTTTGATTGGTCGAGACTTCAAACGTTCACACCCGACCGGTTCGTGCCTGATCTACCAAACGAATACTAAGCTAGACCGGGAATGACACCCCTAATACCCTGCGTGGCTATTCGTAGTAACTATCGCAGACGGTGTCAATTCAACGAGCTAAGATACATCGACACCTCGTATATTAATCTAAAATATATGGAATTAGTGTCATACTGCTAAGGCATGTGTTAGTGATGATCAAGCTGAAGTACATACTACTCTCCCCATGGGCCGATCTGGAGGAACAGTGTATCTAATATAACCCCCCTGCATTAGCTGAGCGCATGAAATTGAATCTCGACGTGGTGTTATTAGAGTCAGTAACAGGCCTTCGAATATGCAATCGAGCACTCTCTGGAAAAACATCTAAGGGTAAATTGGCAGGCCACGTCCATCAATTCATCGATACCTAATTCCAGCTGAAAAATGGAAGCGTATTCCCCTACAAGTGATTAGATGTTCCTATTACCATGCACGCATCACCCAAGATGATCGGAAAACAAAAAGCTGGCCAGCCCATGGCCGGCAATTAATCAACATGGCAATCATAATGAGCCAGCGTGCCGAAGGAAGGAAACCACGAGGAAGACACGTTTCCATAAGCAAGATTGGGTAGTGGCCTTATCTGACTTGACGGGGACCTGCAAACTCATCAATACCGCGGGGGCCTGCGGATGCAAACTGAGAAAAACATCCAAAATCTGCATAAAAGGCGGACCCAATGCGTGAATCCAGGGCGCGGGCCATGCCACTGTGGTGGCACAGCACCGCGAGACCGATCTGTAGTGAACAACTTTCCAAGGAACAGATTTTGATTTTATGTACATCCCCCGGATGAGATGAAGAAGGCTCGGATTCCGGTGATGGGATGATGACCGTGCTTCCGATTTCTTGCTGCACTCCCCCGACCATTCCGCTTTGTTTAAAGCAGCAAAAAATGGCATCATCGGGATCAAACGACTTGTGCAGCGGCACCAATGTCCGCTCTGTTGTAGACGCAGCGTTTCGAGTTGATTATTGGGCGGGATGAGGAGGACGAGGCGAAAAAAGGAAATTGAGGTAGTAGATTATACCAAAGCTTTGGAAATACACAGACCCGAGTGCTGACCGGTCAAGTGGTCATAGAAATAAGGGTTTATTGGCAAGACATGGTTGCGAGCGATAGACGACCCCACTTGAAGGGCTCTGGAAAGACCTAGGATGAGTGAATCACATAGTTAGAGAGGCTTTCGTCGAACGGTTTGGGAGAGATGACGTGCTCCCGCTGGTTCATTTCGCATCCACACGAGCGGAGGATTACTTGAGTTAGAGATTTATAAGATTCTAGAACGGATACTCGAACCAGGAGGTGGAGGAGCGTAGCCGCCGCGAGCGACGGAAAACCGAAATAACGGTAACGATGATCGGACGACAAATCAATCGAAGATAAGAACTTCGGCATATGCCGCCTACTACCACAGGCAGGTTCCCATTTCGTTGATTTCCCATCGAGCACCACTCACGCGCGATAGCAAGTTCCAAGTGCTCGCTAGTATCTCAACAAGAATAAACATCACAACAGTCCAGCTCCTCCCAATTGCGCATTCTAAAAATTGGAGCAGACTTGTCGGGTTTTTGTGTGCGGGACTCATGATCAATGTTGTGGCCGTCACTGTCAGATTCATCACACTGGTGAGTCAACCATCCAATACCATGGTCAAAAAGTACGACGGTGCTGTATACAAAAAGACGGCTACATACAGACTTTTTTCACTGGATCACAGCTTGTGGCCCTGAGTTGGGACCAACTTCTTCTAACTTCGCACATTCTGCCAGTCCTACTACTCAATAAAGTCATATAGTCGCGCAATCAACGTCACCTGAACATGTTCTCTTCGGCCCATGAAAACCTGTACACACAGGTTGGTATTAACTTATAAACAATGCTCTGCCATATTGACATTTTCTCAGAAACCCACTTGATCTCAGCACAGAATATGCACGAGCGCTCACGACCAATCCTGACCAACAGCAAGGATACTACGCTGGCAAGAGACGGTCTGATTCTCAATCACTGCCTTCTGGTCATTCGACGGAATTGGGAACCTGTTGAAAGGTGAATAAATATTTCCGTCTTCTCTCTCTCATCCTGACAATTATGTGTTAATGTTACTATTCAAGTTGACGTCTCATCCCGTATCGCAGCTGAACACCAAATATAAGCCATCTCGTCCGATAAGCGCCGACTAAATAGAACATTGCCTCTAGTTTACGCAGTCAAATCTATCAAAGGACATCTGAATCCGAGTTATACTAGCATATCAGAAAGAGCAGGTATGAAATGGTAACCGACAAATGAGTGGGGAATAACATGATATGTAAGTCTGCGACCAATCATTATGTTAGATGTATATATGCATGCTTCGTCCTGATGTGTTTTTTCCAGGTGTCTTGACGCGAGAATGACTTGCCAGTTGGACAATATTGGCAATGGTAGCGTATGGGATAGTGCGTATCAACGTGTCGGGCGAAGGATCCTCGCTTTATGACCGTCTGGCATACAGAGCCCGTCTTAGAATCCAATAGTCGACAAACGATCGTTTTGTCCGAAGCACCAGAAGCTTGGTGTGCTTCAGCAAGATGTTGAAGGAGCGCTGACCTGTTAGGTGCGATGTGGTTACATTGGGCGTTTGAGCTCTGATGATAATGATAAAGCCAGGAACACAGATACGCCGATTGGCTCTCTGGGAGTATCGTTGGTTCCGTATGAGAATGCAAAGTTGTGTGCTCCGACGAGGGGAGCTGGAATGTGGGGCCAGTATCATGTGCGGAGGCGAGCATCTGGTGTGTTGGTTCATTGTTCGTGTTATGTTCCTGGGGCTGATTTATGTGTTCTTGCATCGCCGCATCGAGAAGACCGATGTCTAATTCAATCCCCTGAGGAGGACTCATAACCGTATTTGCCCCCGGTTGAATATTGGGAAATGCTTCCTCCAGCGTCGAAAACCACCTGCAGATAATGTCAAGCCTTGTATGCTGGGATGTCAAACAAAACGGACGGGTTCTCATCCAGACCGATGTAATCGAGCAGGTTACTATATCGGGCTGTAAGAAGCCATTTCGCTGAAGAAGCGAAGTATCCTTACCCCTTCGGCAGTGTGTCGTTTTGAGTTTCCATTCTAGACACTATTGTCTGATAATTTTGTAGGAAACAGCGTATTCGTACTGCTGAGATCTCCCCGGGCAACAAAGTCGGTGTCCTGCAAAAACAAATGTTCAGTGCCTTTCGGCAGGAAGATAGCTTTTAGGGTATGGGGAACCACCACGTCCTTCATAGGCATATGCATATTTATACTCAACCTTCGTTTGTATACTCAAGCTGCCGAGGCGGGTACCTTGGCACGGTGTTGGCGCGGTTCTGTAGAAGATTCTTTCCTGCAAGCGATCCACCGATCATCTGCTCCAAGGTAGCATATTACCAAATTAACGCTTACATTTGAGGATACAAAAACAAAGAGACTTTCTCATTGGAGCCTCGACTGTATTGGATTTCCAGCCAAAAAAACTAAATGTTCGATACTCTTCGCTCCTTCTCGAATGAGGCGTGGGTACTGATTAGATCTGTCCAGGTTTCCTCGTATTCAGACTCTCACTTTCATTGCTGCGCTGTGAGCCCATTCGGGTTACTTTATATAGTATTGAAACATATTGCCTTACTAAAGGCTGCCAATCGCACTTTTGGTCCCGTCAACGGATAGCAATTTCGGCGATATCCCCTCTGTGGATTGTTCTACCGCACCACCAGCTTCCCCACTGTTACACGATACGTGTATGCCGGCATGCCCCATCTTGTGATGTTTCAAGTTCTTCCAGACATGTTTCTGGAATGCAACCATCCATCGAATACTTCATAGGTTCCATTTGCGGACCGTTTTTATCACCATGCCAAAAGGCAAACAAGGCACAGCAAGCGGGTTCAACATCCGAAGTTGGGACCGCCCATTCTCCGTAGGGCGATGCGGCAAACGCATGCACACTGATCGTAGGTGTGACACATCCCGTCTAAATTTGCCTCTCCACCAGGGTGGCGCATGCCTGCATCCAGTGAACCCCACAGGCGAGACGCCATTCAATACCATATTCACAACAACGTAACACATTTTTGATGTATTGTGGGCTTCGGTGGCACAGGACACGTCTCGTGGTAAGTTCCTTCTACGATTTCTGTTATAGCGATTCTTGCATTCAGAGCGAGTCCAGGCACGCTTACCGATCATTTATCGGCGCTCTCAGATTGAATTTGACGTTGCTAGCCAGGGACGTGATGCTATCTACCGCCATCTGTGAAGTGTCTATGGCGGTGGAAAACCACAAGGGGTAATTAAGAAAATAATCTATAATGATGACTTAGTATTGACTACCTCTGCCTAGGTAACTTATGGCGAGCCTAGCCAATGACCATGTGGTGACTCGGGAATGCAATTACCCGCCTTCCCTCCTATACTCGGACGGGGTTCGGATTGGCTGTGTTTCTATACTTGGTTTAGCTTGGGTAGACGATCAGCATCAAACATGAGGCAGAAGACCAGTCGACAGACATAATCACAATTGTCTGCACGACGGCGGACATATGACCTGGCGCGCAGTCGCATTTGTACGGTTAGTTAAAGTTAGCTTTCATACCCAGCAAGTTGACTGAACTTCAGCTTAGGTCCAAATACGTTGTTATCGTGACCCTTCCTGCCATCTATTCTGCCCCGATTGAGTGGTACAAGTCCATTTTACCCTATCTGTTCATTCGGAACCCCCTAATTGGGCATGACCGATGGCGACGTTGGCATTGAACGGATGGCGGTTACAGAAAACGCCATGGTGCCGGCTGCGCTTACGCACTTTGTTGGCGTGCTTGACCCAGGCACACACCTTGCCAATGACAGTCGCCGACCTGACTAACGGGTTTGTCGTCGCTTTCCCCCAAACGCTACCATCCACAGTTACAAAGACCAAAACTGACTCGCATACGCACTGCGAACTTTATTACCCCCCAATTGATGCGGGGTTCAACGGGCAAGGTTCGAATCCCCCAAAAAAGACAACGATGGATCAGACGGGGGATAGACCGGATCAGTAAAATGCCTCCCTCCCGCCCAGCTGTTTGGACGCCATACGGAATTCCGGAAAGCAGTGTGCGAGAAACCCATGAACGGCTGTCATTTCTGGGTCTACACGTTTCACAGGAAATGGCCCTTCTTTTCGAAACATCCTTTCTTGTACAGCACAGATGGCTAGCGTAGAGCTGTCCCATCACCTGTGCACAGCTCATGGAGGAACGGGGGTCGAGCGGGGACAGGCCATAGCCTTAGAGACTGAGATAGCATTTCCTACGTAAAACACATGCTTCTATTGAGATGGAAAACCAATGGTCTCGGTGTTGATATCATGAACGGGGGGTAAGCAACAGAGTAAGACCGAGGAGACTAGAAGCCATGCAACGAAACAGCTAACAGTCACTTTTTCCGTGGACTTTCTTGCAGTGCACCCGCATAGAGTCACGGCGGGAGAAAGGCTTGCCACACCTGGGGCAGGAAACTGAATAGCCGAGATGCATGGCAATGTGTCGCCTAAATGTATGCCTGCGACGCTCCTTGTCGCACGGCGCTCCGGCTGTCAACCACCGACAAGCCAGTATCCGTCCTGCGGTCCCTTGAATGTCATGCACATGGGCTAGGTGGATAATTAAGTCGTTGAAATCATCAAAGTGTTGGTCGCAGAGGGTAGCGGCTGTAAGCCATCTGCACTGAAAACCATGGTTGTATGTTGTTGCAATCGTGCTACACGACGCCGTCAGTGCTCGAACGAGGTTGGAGGGGAACGGGAACTGTACCCAGCCTGGTTGGAAGGTCCCCCTTGAGTCGTCTGTTGGAGCGCGTTTTGCACCAACGCATGTGCTTGCTGCAAGCCTATGAGTGGCGAAAGAAAAAGACCATGCTCTGGCTTACTTCGGCGCCCCAGTTATGGTTGTATTCATGGTGGTCGGGAAACGTCCCAGGATAAATCGTTGGAGTGGGCTGATACGCTAACCTACACGGGAAGTCAGAATTTGGAGGTCGGAATAACTTGGTCGACCCGCTTACTGGGGGGCGGGTGGGGCATTTGAAGCCTGAAGAAGATACAAGAAGTCGTCCTGACTCATGGTGGATGATCGGATTGCGAGAAGACGAAGGCCCGGATCCTTTTTGATAGCACCCTTCCAACGGCTGGCTGGCACCTTGGAAGGTTCTTCCAGAACGCTGCCATGACTGCGATAATCGAGGGTCAAGCAAACCCTCGGGGAACCCTAGTTAACCAGCTGGTTGTGTATCCGGAATCGGAGGAACAGATGTCTTCCCAGAGTCAACTGAGACAGGGATATGATGCTTGCCTCCCACCCGTTCCGCTTCAGGACGTGGTATCTGAAGAGGTCGTCCAGTTCCATGACCGAACCGAACCGCGATGAACTGGCGCAAACCGCTCGAACCTAACTAGATCGATCCTGTATGTCGCGGGTGAATATAGGGTCGGAAGCTTCGGCAACGGCAAGATACCCCAGGAGAATAATCCAGATGGAGTGGAGGTAGTGGAGGTAGGAACACGCGTCTAATTTCCGCGCGATGTCCGATTCCTTGGATATATAGAAACATCAATGATTGAACGCCCATTAATCCCTTCTTGGCTTCCTTTCCTTTTGTGCTACGAGTCCGATGGAAAAAAGAGGGCGCATTTTTGGTCAGCTGCTTTCCCCCCATCGATAACGAGCTTCCCTCGCTTACCTACATCCAAGGCCGAGACTCAAAGGTCACATGTCATCCCACTCAGCTGGACAAAATGAAACATAACACCTCGAATGAATCTAAGTATTACTGCTCCACGCTTGGTCTGCCCAAGTTTTCATTAAACTTAAAGGCATCACTTCCGTGATCATTCCACTATTAACTATATATTTTATCAGAAGCACATCGTAAGTCAAATCCTTCATAACTCAACTACGATCTTGGGAGTACTTGCATGGCAACTAAGGGCGAATGCCCCATGCATGTTTCATCATTTATGGGGCTTCCGATTGAAGAGCTGTCTCAGAAAGACATTCATGATCATTGAAATCCGTAATGGTCAGTTATTACCTACGACATCGACAGGACTAAACGGTCGAGTATAATTGAAGGGCTGTGGGGTCGATAGCCAAGAGTCCAGAACTGGCTGAAGTGGCACCCCAAGTAGAGGTACTTGAAGGATCGCTGCACAGGCGAGTACAGATCTCCTCGTTCTGGGTGCCCACGCGCAGAGATTGAAGCGGCAGAACACATGGTCGTCCGACAGCGGCGTTCCCAATTAATAGGACTCAAAATGGATGTGCAGGCGAGTACAATACTCCAATACTGAGTGTCTATGAGTGATTTGGAATAGCAGGACGTATGATTTAAAGCGTGAAGGTTATTCGGCTTACTACGAATTTCGGAATAAGCGCCAAGCTACACCCAAATTCTCGTGATACCAACAGCTTGAGGCTCTTGGAAATACGGCCACTACAAGCGTCTGACGAGGAGTTGAGTGGCCGTAAATTCGTTGGTGATACATCGATGAACGTCCATGGCAAGAGATGATCAGAGTCAGGATTGTGGCGTCGCTCCACCTGACAAAACAAAGCAACAGGAAATTATGACTCATCAGCAAGTACAAGTACTACTCCGACTCTCTCTTTGACTCCATGTTCCTTTCTCTTCGAGGTCTTACTGGATAACTAAGCGACAACGATGGTATCACTTCTCAAACAGCATTGCCAGTAACTATCCACTGCGGCACATGTAAATGCGCAGCAAGCCCCTTGAACAGAGGTTAAACGAACCTTCGCGGCGCCTTAATATCCTCCAACTTTTCCATCCTCGAAGCCCGCGGTCTCACAGCGCCAGATCAACGAGCGGACGCGAAGCTAGCCTTCGCTGAGAAACTGGACCGACTATCCTTCCAGTCCTTCCCTGATCAACTTCAACGAACAGGATCTCTGGGGCCTGAAAATGAGATTTGCCCCGGTATTTCTTAATTCGAAAAACGGTCAGTGTCAGCGCTGAATTGCAACAACGTCACAGCCCTCAGACGGTCAATAATTTAACTGCCAGGCCTGGAATTTGAAGAAGTCTGTTATACGAACTCCTTGGCATCTAGCGTTGGATCTTCTCCGATACACGTTCAAGGTCCACAGGGTTGGCGATCAGGGTACATTCATCACACCAATACATAGTTGTGACGCTTTTCGCTGATCTCCCGATCCAGTCAAAGTGAAAAACACCTTACGCAGAAGGATCTGCAAAGTGGTAGTAATGAGAATAAATCGGCGATCAAAGATCTGCGGTAAATTTACCAATAATTCCCCGGTGACGCTGATCCCAGTGCGCTGACAAAAGCTCTCCTAGGCGGTGGGCCTACCTCTACTTTATCTTCGGTGACACATGACTGGTGTCATCCCATTGGGTACACAACTCGACGCCCGAACAACGCGCTTATCGTAAGTACATCAGCTAGTTTGATATGGATCTATCCTGACGGATTGTGATGTTCAAATCATGCACTTGAAAAACCGCTACAACCAGTAACGTTGGACGTGATGGTCAGATGCTTCGAAGCGGAACACTTCAACTCGCAGCAGGATGTAAAACACACGAGGAACTGGTTCGTCTTCTCACCAACACATGAGAAACAGATTGAACTCTACCTCGCTAGTAAGTCATCATACGAGCCTTATGATAGTTGGTGCCGCACCTGTCATGTCTTCAGTGAATCTCGATGAGAGCCGTATCATCGAACCCCAGGCATACCGCACAAATGTGCTATCCATAAATCCGTTGTGGGAACTCGAATGTCCTCGAATTACCATGTGACCGTGGCTCGTTCCACCTTGATTTCTCTTACAAGCACCCACCACACAGCATGCACATTCACGCCCTACCCTGACATCAACGTATTCCTTCAGGGGTTTGACTAACGTCGTGAAAGAACTTGTACAGGGAGACTGACAGTTCTGCTCATAGCCGGGGAGTGAGTAGCACCTGGTGCCAGTTCTAGAGTCATGTCGAGGAGAGGGCGACGCGGAGGTTGGGGAAACACAACCGTGAGGGAAAGGGCATGAGTTAGCGGTGTCAGGGTTCATCGATCATCTATCATCACTATCCGCCACAGCCCATGATGGCAATCGCAGCACCCTGGAGAGGGGTCGTTGTACTCAGCGCTCGGCATTAATAGTTTTTGAAGCTTTTGCACTACTGCCATCGGTCTACTCGGCAGATCAATAGGAATTATTGACAGTGAGATACATTAGTCCTGCAAAAAAATCCAGAGCAAGTCTCAGAACCCTAAAAAAACATCGATAGCGCTGAAGTGACATGTTCAATCAAACTTCAATGATAAGGCACCGCCTCTGCCCTTTACCCAGCTCGTCCTTCCGTACTTCAGTGCCCCGACCAAACCCAGCTGTGAAACGGGGTCTTAGCATCCATCATGTCAAAGCTTTGCAAAAAGCCACAACTCGCTGCCTGCACCGGGTCTCTAACCAACTACAGCACCCGGTCCAAAACCGCCTATGGGCTCAACTCAAACATCGAATCTTCTACGACCGCCGCTTCAGGTTCAGCCACCACCTCGCCTGCTTTTCGCACCAACGTCGGGATGTGAGCGTCAACGCTTCATGCTACGTAAATGTAAGCAAGTGCGACTAGTATTTGCAGTTGCCCTTACGGAAAACATCGTCGTCGACTAACAAAGTTGATGGCCTGGGGGTGGCAAGAATTGTTAGAATCGCTGTCGATTTGGGTGGGACGAGTAGAGCAGAAGACCTGCTAGAAGTGAAGACACGATCATGGATGTTAAATTGGAAGAGTGTGCCACCCGAAGACAATGGTTCTACGGCTAGAGTCACGGAATAGTATGCTCCGCAAGTAGAGAAGACATATTCGATGAGACTGCCTGCAGAAGTATCGCGGGTATCGGAAAATGGGAGCCAAGAACACCAAGAGTGACCGGGGAACATTGTCGACCGGTTCGCCCCACAAATATTGGCCAGAAATCGGCGCCGCAGACAACTCGACTTCGTGAAGGAATCGAGTAGAATCAGTGCCATCTACGCGACACTAGATAGGCTTGTTTATGGTGACGAAATGCATAGGCATCCACATGGGATAGAAGAGTACGGATTTGAAGAACGTCCTGAAGAGCAGATTGAGATTGGCAGGGGATGGCTGGCTGAGTGGCAAATGGGTGAGGAAAGCCTGCGTATGGGTGGAGTTATGCATCCTCGTAGGAAGCTCCGGAAATAGGTTGGGTGACGTTTGGGGAGTAAGTGGAACCTTGTGTTGAACAAGGTTCTTTGTCGTTGATCCTGTCTGCCCCTTCATTCTTCTGTAGAATTGAAATGAATGGGAGGCAGGCGACTCTTGCCCGATACAAAAGGTCTGGTCCATCAAATTTAGCAACCCCAGGCCGGCGTCTGGTCTTGAGCCATCATAGAACTCACCACTAACACTAGTACCCTTGTGTCTGTCGATCAACCAGTTGCCAGTTGCCGCCCTTAATGGTGCTATCCGCTATTCAATAATCCAGGTTGATTAGGACTTGAACTCCGAGGCAGATCCCGTCGCTTCCATCTGCGTAGGCCTTTGCGAAAGATAGTTGTTTGACCCAGACTCAGTAAACTTGATAAGTTTTCCCGCAAGTAGTCCATGCACTTGACGGTGGATTTGAATCGATGGTCGCTGGGCATTGGATGGCCACAATATGTATAAACAAAACTGATCTCGGGTTCGGATGCGGCTAGGCTTAGTGGAATGATACTGGCATTGACACTACTAATTTGTGTCCGCTTGGTCTTGACCGGTCGTCCACTGTCTCGTTCTCTAATCCTCCACGACAGTTAGTGGATACCACCAGTGGGCTGCAATACTGTTGGTTACTGTTATCATTTCAACATACTTGAAGAACTGACGTTCACTACAGTACATTATATCCCTATCGTCCATGGGGACTCGAACTTGAAAGTAAAATTACCAATGGCAACTGTCTGAGCATAATACAGAACAACCTCTTCTGAATGGGGACTATGATGCACGCTCTCGGCCGACTTCGGCCATCATGCCTCGTTGGTGGAAATATTCCAGAAGCGCCGGGTTATACGGTATCTCCAAAGGCAAAGATCCACTGTACGCCCATGATCCTTGCGCTGATTTGCGCCAGAACATATTGGTTTAAGAGGCGACACACACG
>JBBPLP010000212.1:0-23860 GCA_038089875.1 Fistulinella prunicolor
CTGCTCGCATGTCGGAGTTTCAAGATAGCCTTACAGTTTTGTGGGATTTTGGGAGTGTAGCGATTCCAGAAGCTGAGTCTTCCAAACTGACATAGTTGTGTTATACGATTCTGCAGAAAAAGCATTTGGTTCAGTGAAGAGGATATGTTGTCAAATACTTACACATCCGTGGAATCCAGGGTTGGCATGTCTCCTACCAGATCTGAGCGTCGTAAATAGAGTGGTAATGGTAAGGAGGATCAATGCATGTGGAAGAGAGCGACTGATCGGAACTAGCCACCTGTTAAGTCGCGAAGTTGAAAGGACACCGGAGTTGCGAATCTAGTGACTAACGCCCTGATACAATACTATAGTTGTCCAGAACTAAGTGGCGACCCCTCGCGAAAATCATCCTACGAAGCCGCGTGGGGCTTATTGCAGCCACCATGAACTGCGTCCTGTCCTTCGGTGTATGGATCATAATTGTAAAGGGCATCCCAAATTGTCTTGCTGGGATCAGTAGTCGGGCAACGACTTATGCATTTCGCTTGATTAGATGCATAAGTGAGGGACTCTGTCAACACTTCGTAGCGTGATACAGTAACGGAAACCTACCTTCATTTCTCAGCAGTAGAAACACTGCTTAGGAATACTCGCATGCATATGGACATTGATATGGGATGCGGCATGGGCCTGAATCCATTGTGCAAAGTCCTCTCCGCACTTTATGCTTCCGACCGGACCATACTGCAACGGGACCACAAAGAACTACCGATGAAGGCGACGAATAGTTGCCCACTCCCTCAGCATCCTAGCTTCAAAGAGGTACAGATAGACCGACCAATCATGCCCAAGAAAATACCATCTGCATTACCCGTGTTCAGTACGGGTAATAACATCAATCCAGGTACTTGAAAACCGCAGCTTTTGACATAATGCTTAAAGTCGTTCTTGAACCGCGCAGCTATGGAGTGCCGGAGTCAAAATTCGCTTATTGAGAACGACAAGACGTCCTTTGCATCCTGGGGGTCTTCCGGTGCGCCCGCCAGATGAGGGTGAGTGGCATCGAGCACGAATTCGCCATGGTAGATTCAGTGGAGGGGCGACGTTATGTATGTACGACACCTGTTAGTTGCCGCATTTGAAGTGTAAGAGGGGGGCGGTTGATATACTAGCTGTCGAGGGACTTGCTACTGCCTGGCGAGATTGTCAGTCTTTTGAAGTGTAAATAAAGGAGTAAAAGCCAAACAAGTCAAGGACGAATTGGGACAAGATTTCATCCAACACAATGCCCGACGACGGCCAGAAGGACCAGCCCACAGGCGAGGCTGCAGTGCAAGATCAACCAGTGGCAGCGTTTCAGCCAGTCCAGGAGGTGTCCGCCTCTGCCGCATCCCCCGGCCGTGCAGAGCTGCTCAATCGCGCTCGGACATTTCTAACTTCTCCCCAAGTCCGACTTCAGGATTCAGACGCCAAGCGGACCTTCCTTGGAGAAAAGGGTCTTACACCGAACGAGGTCGATCAACTGCTCCGGGAATTGGTGTGTCGTTAGCTGCTGTCTGGTCCGACTCTCCATGTTCATTCATCCGGCAGCCTCCAGCCGTACCACCACGTACTTACCCACCACCACCCCCCTCCAATCTACCGAATCTCCTCATTGGTGCCGCCCGAGTATTCACCTGGTTAACAGGGACCTCCGCGATTGTCCTCTTCTTATACTATGTACGAAGCGGCCTCAGATATGCTGATAGTTAGTACTCAGACGATTTTACAGAGGTATCTCCTTCCAAGACTCGCACAATCATACCAAGCCCGCATTGCCCTTCGGAAGCACCAATCTGCGCTCATCACACGCCTCACAGAGTCCGTGTCTGATCTCAAGGCAGCCCA
The DNA here is from genome assembly GCA_038089875.1 of Fistulinella prunicolor. Classification (NCBI taxonomy): domain Eukaryota; kingdom Fungi; phylum Basidiomycota; class Agaricomycetes; order Boletales; family Boletaceae; genus Fistulinella; species Fistulinella prunicolor. The sequence goes on from JBBPLP010000212.1 coordinate 1,870, forward strand.
AGCAGGTTCCTACAAGGACCTACCTCGAACAGTCCCCGTTTACGAAGACTCCCAGTACGCACATTGCCACGCTATAGATGATCTTTTGTCGCATGTGGGGGGCTCCCGAGAAGGTTCCAGCCAGCCAGAAGCAGACATTCCAGATATCACAATCCTTCGTTGCGCCCTAGAAGAGCTCGGTCGCTCAAAGACAGACGGCACATCTACAGAAGAGCTTTTCCGTCATATTGAAAGTAAACTCCCGTGGTTGGGTCGCGAGGAGGGTGCGTCTCGTCAGGTGCGGCCCGCTTTGTTTGTCATATACCATCTAACGCCCGCCAAAACAGAGTGACCTTTGGAACCAACTTAATACTTGTTCCTTGTTCACCTCCTTGCCCGAACCAGATGCACCCGGCCCCCTCTCACCAGATCATCCATCGCGGCTTCTTTGGAAATATATTCCTCCCCCGGTACCACTCACGCCACCAATGTTTACGGCCTTAGCGAACCTGCATGCAGTTTTACTCCGTGGTCAAGGCCCCGGTGGTTCGCCTCCGACCACCACGATCTCTTCTAGACAACGAACACTTCAAGTCCTCTCCGACTTCACCGGATACATCACAACACAAACATACTCTCTTGGCCTGTCCTTAACACGAGGTGCAGCTGCCACATCTGGCGGAGATCCAGTCGAGGACGAACTTCGTCGCGAAATCAGAGCACTGAAAGGCCTTGTCCTGAATAGGAGGACATTCCTCCCTTTCGGCGCCGGAGCGGCTTCTGGATTCGCCAGTGAACCTCCACGATCCTCTTGAAGTATATTTATCATCAGAGTTAGGTATACTTCAGGTCCTATGAGCAATCAAGTTCAATAGGTCATACATGAGGCCTTGAGGTCGGGAATGCTGTAACATCACACTGACAATATTCCATAAGAAATTTCAACTCTTCGAATGTTCTGTAACCGCCATGTCCCGGCCACCAGTAGCCGTAACATTAGGTCAGAATCTAGGTTTACATTTAGGGATATAATGCTTAGAATAGGAGATGAAGAATGGACTCTGCCAGCTGTGCAGATTTTGACTAATGTGATAAAAGGTGTAAGAAGAGAGAGGAGACAATCTCCCCCAATCCAGCAATCAGCTCATGCGTCAAAAAATCATTGTCATGTGGTATTCCTCAACATTCACCAAGGAATCGGTTTTTAGGAAAAGGTTGACCGTAGTCCTCTGTCCATGTCGTGAGATTGGGATTGGTGTATGCTTCGATATATCTGAAATTGCTTTGTATCGTGCGGGATATCACGAATGAATCAAGAAAACGCACGTATTAATGTACTCAGCAGTAGGAAAGTCCTTTGGATCGCATCCAATATTGCGCGCATTTGAAGGTTGATATACTCGTATGTAGTCGATCCTCATATGGGCTGGGAATGGGAGGTGATCGAGATCGACCACACCAAAGTTTGTCGACATGCCCAAGTTAATTATAATATACTAGTTTGATAAGTGTTTGCAAGGCTGCTTCGCCAGTATGCATAATAGGACACACCATTGGTTCCTGAGGGATAGGTCGGCTTGATATTTCAACAGCGGAATCAGCGGCCATGCCGGCGACGTTGAGCGTCCAAGCAACTCTGTTGTCGGACACCCATGTAATATACTGTGTGTCATGCACAAAGCAGGTAATATTAACTTCCTGTCTTACCAACTGCTAGCCCATGTCAGGCTCACCGCGTTATCGAATCCAGGGACATACTGCGACGGGTATTTTTGTTTCATAACTAATCGCGATTTCATGATAGAAACATGGCTCACCTCAAAGCCATAAATCGAATAGCAACCAGTTTCACCTTCATAACATGATTGATCTGTCTCGGTCACTACTGATGTCGCTTGCTGCAACACTGAACCAATGTATGTGTTCTGGTCACTGATGGATGGATTGACGATCACTTCGTTCTCCGAGGTATTTTGCCAGACGTAACCCGCGTTGAAGGGCTTCATCAAGCGCGAGTCCGAGTCCTTAGTCAGGGAGAAGAAAAGAAAGAAAAAACACCAACCGCCCATTGAGCAGACTGTGATACCTGACCCATCAAAGGAGTTCCAGTGACCTGACACATAAAAAATCTCGGCTCTACAAGGGGATCAAAAAAATATAGCTGCTCACTTGTGCCTCGAAAATATCTATTTCGGGCGCTGCGCGACCTACAAATGTACCATCCGGGTGTTTTGGCCCAGGGTGGGACTCCCCTGGACATGTACAGCGAGATAGTCGTTGACCTGGAAGGTAGGACAACACGCCGCCGTTGCCAGCATCGCCGCCTTCTGTGGCTGCTACTGGTTGTCCATCAATAGTCTGATTTGCGACAGTGCCGATGTCACATGCATCATAAGTGTACGGCCACTGAAGAGAGATTGATCATAACACTGGTAGATTGAGTTAGAGTTATCTCACCATGCCTTCTAAAGTGGCACCATAACCAGCCCGACCAAGGTTCCCGAGCGTCCATATTGCTGGCCAGAATCCTTTCGTAGCATTCATTTCTGCTGGATAGCATTTTGGTATGGAAACTGCCTTACCAACAATGTTATTGACACCTGGGAGCGATACGTTCGCCTCGATGTATCCGCCAGTAAAACAAAATTTGTTCCTAGGGTTGGTAAGTGCTCGAACCTCGTGCAAAGCGAAAACAAACCAGGTCGACATCATCCCTCAAGTTACATTAGGACACAAAGTAAGTCGGGTTGTGATCTGAATTAGCGCACCTCCTTGATAGTTCAAATTATGTGTCTGCCTCTGCGACAATGTCACAACCAAACTACCATCTTGAGTGGTGATCGCGTCTGGACTATACCATTCCAGATTATTTGTTTCCTATGCAGGAGATTGGCTGATGAAGAAGCACCGATGGAAGAGTACGACACCGACCCAGTAATGTAAGTCTACGGCTTCCCAATATGGATCGTCCCCAGACCAAAACGTTCTACCGGGAACGTTGAACTCATCTGAGAAGACTAGCACCATGTCGGATTTGCCATTCCAGGATGGCTTGGTGTAAGCATCCGTTGGGGTGTCGGCGTCGATGAGAGCACGATTTCCCGCCATGATAGGGATCTAAATATTTGAAATGAGCAAACAGGTTAATCTGCGCCATAATAAACCCGCCTGGCCACTGGCGTTGATACCACCGAGACCGAATCCACCGTTTTTGGACATTTGCTTCGTGTTGAAATATGTAATCATAGGATACCCGGCGCTATTAAGAAGACGACGGAATTAAAAGGGCACGCCTGCAACTTAATGGATGGACTCACAAGAGTGTGACAAGGCATACGACGATGAGAAAAAGACAGCCGACGTTGACAAGGCCACGATCGGCGAGATGTGACCAAGTGCGTGGATCCCTCACACGCGGGTCATGTAGGTCATCATCAGGCTCCTTTACATCAGCATACAAGCTAGCGCCCCACTGACGTGGATCGGGCGGCAGGTCGAACTGGAGTGTGTGAAGTTGGATTCTCAATCAAAGTCTGGAACCTTACGCGACTAGACATGCTTGTGGTCCATGAGTTGCGCACCACAGGATAAGGAGATTCCTGTGACTAGAATTTGTAGGTAAAAGATGGTTCAGGAATAATAAAGGACAATAACACACGGAACTGGTAACAAAGCTTCTCAGTCTACGTGATGGCAATATTGCGTGCGCGGCGGGCGCGGCAAGGAGGCTGGCGTTTGAGGAGGGCGAGGAGAGGGGGACGTACTGAGTTGGCGGCATGGGAAAGAGAGAGGGGCAGAAGGAAGAAATCGAGCATGTGCACGGAAACGGGGGGAGATAAAAGACATCTGCCAGCAGAAGATGGCATCATGGGCGTTTCAAGAGTCGTCTCTTCCGACCTCGACTACGCCATGCCAGAGGTGGCTGAGTCGTTTCAAAGCAGGGGAATCACCAATCAGATACCGGTAATAGCAAGATTGACAAGCCGAGTATGAGTGCAACGCTGCCATCTATCCTCTCGTGGATAATCCATCTCCGTCTTTCAAAGTTCGCGACTCCCCGATAGAGGTACAGCCGGTTGCAAGGTGCGCTCCAACCCAGGGGTAGATCGTTGCTCTTAACGTCGTGCTGTCCAGGCCACTGACGGATGTTCCCGATTTTATCTGTTTCTAGGACACTGAGAATAACATGTCAGTTATCTTTGACTAGAATATGCTTCTCCAGGGCCTCCGCGATGAAACTGCTCTAGTGAACTTACTTGAATGGGCTTCCCCACGTACTACCAGTGGCGGTGACCAACTCGGAAGTGAGGGTGCAAACTTATGTAAGCAACCCCCCAAAATGACCAGACTGTCGATATGAGTTGCCTTATATATGATCAGTAGATATTAATTGGGCGAGTAGGTGCTAGTGGTGCTGTATGTGCTAAAGAGCGATGTTGAATATCTATACGTGGCAAGTTCGTCAACGGTGGAGATACATCGCTGCATCATTGAGGCCCGATCTGCCTTGGTCCTTACTAACTGAGATTCAAGTGAGACCTTCTTTCCGACTTGATGTTGATGGTGGAGTGTATCAGCTCCACTTTGCGTGCGATTGACTTCAGCAGCAGTAGCCTGATCTCGTCAAACTGTTAGTCAACTGCGGCCCTCTGAACGAACGTCAACAAATGGACTTGCCCTCGGATATGACTGAGGGCGATATAAACAAGCAAATAGCGCGTCCGGCGTCAAATCGCTTTGCTCTCGGCGACAGTTCATTCATTTATCAAGGCGCCGCTGTAAGCCCGCTGGCTTACCTAGGTCCCGTAACTAGTACATATACCGTCCGCAATACTGAATGCTAGTCATTCAGTATTCTGTCTTTTCCGGGTGTAACGGCTAAGCGTGCGGCGGGCTGGTCCTCTTACAGCCGCATTCTTTGTTTTTGACCTTTAACTGTATCTGAACATCATATCCAAGGGCTGAAGTCATATCTGCTCCGATATCTCTGTAGAGCATGGTTTTCCGCAAACAAGCTCGGGGATGTCTCAGGGCCTCCACCCACGACAGATGCCTGTCGGACGGTTTCGACATTGTCTCCGTGTCTAGGGTGGCGTGGGAGTGCATAGGCTAGTGTTGAACACCGCTAATGATTGAATGATTAATATTAATGTCACCCAAGCTAGTGCCTATGTCACCCTTCTATCCATACCAACAGCAGCCATTTCCGCTCGTTCATCACAATAGTACATAGCAGCCACTGGTTAATTTTTAAGAAATGCCAGACGAGGATGCGACCCCAATATTCGACAATGTGGACGTGGAAATGATTGTCAAAGTCCTGCAACAAACTGCTTTCAGTCCGTTATCTCTGATAAACCACGCAATTCAAACATTGACTCGCATGCAGGCCCGCTTTTCACTTTCCTCGTTCCCGTATTCTACTTTTTTCATGCCCAAGGCGTATTGACCCCTGCTGTGATTTATTCCGCCTGTTACTGCGCCGTTGTTTCCGCTTTCTGTGAGTGGTTCATATTCAAGCGATGTCCGTCCCACTGACTTGCAATAGTGCTGTTAAAAAAGCTTTCAGTCTTGTACAGAAACCAAGGTAGTCTCTTTCTTGCACCCGAACCTTTAGATTGGAGCAAGCAAATCGTGCTCATTACTGGGGGTACGTTTCAACGACACATGGATCTTCTCAAACTCAGCATTTCCAATAGGATCATCTGGGATGGGAGAATTACTCGCGAATACGCTCGCAGTGCGCAATGTCAGTGTAGTTGTTCTAGACATAAAGCCAATTCAAACGGAAAACAGTGCGTGCTCCTGACTTCATTTCGTGTATCGCATACCAACAACTTCTGCTCCAGACAATATCACTTACTATAAATGCGATATTTCCCAGTGGGAAGAAGTCGAATCAGTGTCTAAGACGGTCATTGAACAAGTGAGTCCATCGTCTCCAGATGTGGGTCTCCAGATTCACAGGTATCCTCTAGGTTGGCCACCCGACTATACTTGTCAACAATGCCGGGGTGGTCCAAGGGAAACTGATACTTGACCTCAGTCCCCAGGACGTATATCAGTAAGAAATTTGGCTAGGAGCCGCAATCCGTTGGCTTAGCGAACCTCCAGGACTTTCGGCGTGAATACCTTGGCTCACTTTTGGACTCTGAAAGCCTTTTTACCCGATATGATTGAAAGGAACAGCGGGCATGTTGTACGAGACGAGCTTTCCAACGACTGTAAAAGCCCCTCATACTTTCTCAGGTTACCTTGGCATCTGTCATGGGTTTTGTGGGTAGCGCTCAAATGTGTGAGTTCGTCCATCGATTTGATGAATTGGTATTGCTGACTCTCATTAGCGGACTATTGTGCTTCCAAGGCCGCGCTGGTAAATCTGCACGAATCGCTCCGTTACGAACTGGACAATAGGTGCATACATTCTTCTTCCATACGATGACGTTCGTCGACCTGGTGTCTTATAGGTATCATTCCCCGGGCGTTCGCATGACACTCGTTTGTCCGGGTCATGTTCGTACCCCTCTTTTCTCCACTGCAGTATTTCCGGACAATGCCTTCTACCGGTTCTTCGTACCTTCTCTGGCCCCAGTGACAGTGGTGAAGGCAATTATCTCTGCCCTGGATTCACAAGAATCTCGGACGATACACTTGCCATTCTATACTTACTCTGCTTTGATTATGAGGTTACTTCCAAGTTTTATTCGTGACCTCGCACAGAAGGTGAGTGTTGGCAGGATCACTGTTGGACCGTCTGACACCGCTGACCATGTAGTTGACGTACGCCGACTATATCATGAAGAACTTTAACAAGGTAACTGCTATCAGAGGAGATGAGGTGGACGCGTCACGGAGTAAGAAAGTGGTCTGATCGAGTATTTGATGGGATTTCACTTTTGTTCTAAAGCGAAGTAGTGTAGCATCACTCTTTATTATGCACCCAGAAGGTGTGAGCATCTGTACATGCGGTGGGCAAGCCGAGTACAATGCAAATGAACGATGGAGAGCGTGCGATGGAAGTAGACGAACTCTGACCTCGATCTGGTGTTAGAAAAATTCCAGTCTGGTGGGCTCGCCGCTCTACTCACCAGACGAAGCCGACGAGGCACCACGGACAGTCTGGATGCAGCGCTAACTGCACAAATCCAGGACCGCCCCTTGATTGCACCTGCGGCGAGACTCAAGTCCAACAGCGGGGGAACCTACTACGCGTACACATGGCAATGTACATAACTTCAAAAACTCCCGTCGTCAATGCATTTTGAACAAGTGGAAAAGAAGAAAGGAAAAGAGATGGGTATCGATCCAAGAGATAAGAATGTCAAAAGGGGTAACTGGATTGACAACGAGTCAAGACTTTTCCAAGAGTGGCCATTTTAGATGGACCGTGAACATGACCGTAGTAAATCACGAGCACGACAAGCATGCGCCTCGGCAACCTGTGTGACACCATTTGACAAAAACTCGGCTGCTCCGCAAAATAAGACACCCACAAGAAGATTAGCAGTCTTGACCGTGGAGCTATACATGTGATTGATTCTGTTTTCTTCGAGAACCCGAGAGTAACGGCTAACGAGACCGTGCTTATCTGTGAACCGGCTCATGTCAGCGCCCAGAGTCCAATTATAAGCAGCATATACCCGCCTAAACCAAAGCGACGTAGATCTATCTGGAGACACTTCAAGGTCCCGCCTTCTGAGAGTGCATCCTCGTTTTCATCTTGGTCAGAACCGGAATCCGAGTTGACAACGCGCGCATTAAGCGCATCCAGCTCCCCTGCACAGATAAGCATGTCTCTCTCTCCAGGTGGAAACAGGGCGGCCAGAATAGACGCATCCGTTGTCAAAGAGGAGCCCTCGGATGTCCGCGTAAAGCTAAAAAATGATACCCTCGGGCACATGCTACTTGGGTACTCATCCGCAGGCGAATGAATAGCACTTCGACTGAGCGAAAGCGATTTTAACTTCACAGGAGAAAGCGTATGCACCTGCGAAACAAGATGTTTAGTAGTCGGTTTGAAAGAGGGTGTGAGTGATGGCATGGCATGAGAGATGTCGGGGTATGAGCGGGAACCCGTCGCAGGTAACATCGGGGGTAGCTCTCTGCGGGGAGAATGAGACAGATAACCTTCATCGTCCTCACTCGAGGACAAGACGGAGTCTGTCGAATCTGAGCTTCTTCGTGGCCAGGATAGGAAAGAAGGAATGGTAATTTCATCGAGTTTTTGTTTTTTACCGGCTGAAATCTTCGCTGTCCTACTGTGACGCCCAGACCCATGTGAGAGATGTGACTCTTTTACGGGAATGAGGTCTGGAAACGCGATCAGCTTAACAACTTTAAGTGACCAGCTGTCGACGCTCTCGTCAGCCAGACCAACGCAAGCAAGCTTGGAGGGTAGAATGGTAACGTCGGTGCAAGAAGGTGAATGGGATTTATCTCGTGAAGGAGGGCGATGGTGTGGAGTTCGGCCGTCCTCATTCTTCACGTCTGTATCTTCGTTCGGACGGTGGAGTGTGAACGCTGCGGGAGCGATTGAGGTGTCAATGCTGCTCCGGGTCCGCGTCAAAACTGCGCCTGACTCAGGGCCAATCTCTGGGCCAATGTCACTGACTTGGAATACATCGGGTAGGACTGGTGACAGGAGAGGGGATACGACTTCGGACATCAACGGTTCTGGATCTGACGAATACAAGTCGAACCCAGCAGCCCCAAACAGCGACATGACCTCCCGTAGTCTGGATTCCTTGAACTGTCGATGAAGGAGAGGGAAACAGATGAGATGCAACGCAACCAAAGATCCACGAATGGCATACAAAAATGAAATCGCTCATATAGGAGGACTGGTACAAGATGGAAATTCCTGCTGCAGCTAGTGGAGCAGACAGTTCGTGTACTCTCGCCCCAGAGTTGTCTGCTTACGGGACGTTGTTAAAATCATGTAAGGCCTCGAGGGGACTAAGGCGTACCAAGTTGATCGGAATGAGAGTCGAGCTGAAGCACTTTCCACTTCTCACACGAAAACTCGACTCGATCGTCGTTATCGCAGGCGGGACGCTTACGAGCAGACCCAGAACGAGATCGCAGTCTTTGCCTGTCGCGCCTGGCTATTAACTCAAAGTCGGTGAGGATGTGGTGCTCGGCAAAGAGACTGAGCTCGATCTCATTGCAGGTGACATTGAGGAAGGTAGGGTTAGGCTGGAGGATCTGTCTGATGACGGGGTGTGATAACTGTGTGAGACGAGAGCGGGGGATGTGTACGAGGGAGAGGGAGACGGGGAGGAGAGTGATAGTGACGTTGGATGAACTGGGGACGGCCATCAATATCGGGGAGGACATGCCAGCTCGGAGGGAGAGGAGGAGGCTTTGGTTATGTAATATTTACTGTCGCAAGATCAGATCGCGTATCTCTCCGACTCCACCCGGGTACACTCAGTTCCAATTAGCCAGGGAAATACAACGCTCTGGGTACATATGGTAGTGGCTACATGTAGCTGGGGGACATGTCTCATGGTTACATTTGCTAGCGATGAATGTCGCCACGACGGCGAGACAACAGCAATAACGAATAAATACGCCTAGTATACGGCATGGACAGTGGATTTCATGGTTTCACCATGCGTCGTGTGCGCCGTGGAAGCGACTTCGGTGCACTGGATGTGTGGGGGGGCGGAATGGGCCGCTGACGCAGCTGGTATCGACTCGGGGGAGGCGTCGTGCCTAGAATCCCACGACGGCGACGCTTGCGGACACAGGGGTCTGTTCTCGGCTCGTTGACCAGGGACGGCAGTTCGGGTGGCGGACTTAATACGGGAGCGGGCGACGCTGTCCGCGGGGGATTTGGTGCTGGAGAACTGCCCATAGGGGAATGCGAGTCTAATGCAAACCTCGTATAGAGGATGGGATGAAGAGATAGAGGTTGCGATTCCGGGATCATGTTGGTATCATCTACTTGTACAACAAACGGGAATGAAGAGGCGAGTTCTGATTCTTGCGATGCAATGTGTGGGAGGGGCGGCGTCAAGGGGGACGTTGGTGGGCTAGCGGAAAATCGTGCGCGCAGAGTTGTTGGCAAGGTGCCTCGCGACTGCGGGATGATAATGGAGCACACTCTTTTGACCGTCATTCGACCCAAGGTGCGCAAGTGCTGAACCACTGGTTCTTCCAGTGGCTCAGTTGGTTGACGTGCCAATGGTTTACTCCTTTTAAATCGTGTCTCCCCTCGGAGCGGTTGTGATGGTGACAGATTATTCTCGTGACCCTCTTTGTCGTCCCAGTCTCTCTGCAAGCGCTTGAGGGGTTGAGGTCCCGGCTGCACTTGCCGGGGGACACGTGGGACGGGGATGATAGCGGGGAGGGTGCTCTCATACGCAAAGTCTCTCACTTTAATACCTAGAGACAACAAAACTTCTGGAGACGGCTGCTGTGGAGACGCCACTCGGGCACTACTTGTGGGCACTTGCGAATACTCTTCCGAGGGTGCGAGGTTTGCAGGAACCTTGAAGGGCAGCGGCATTAATGCAGGACAAGCTTGAGGCTTGCACCAGTGACGATCAGACACATCTCGACTCACGTTCACTGCAGACTGCGAAGGGGGTTCACGTTCCATGTCATCACGGTCTTCGGTACGTGGGTCGGAGAGTGTCGGTGGTGTTGTCACGGTTTCATCCACGGACATGGACATGTCTGGTGGTGCATGAGATATCACACCAACCATCTGAGCTGCAGGCTGTACGACGATGTTGAGGCAGAGAAGGTGTTCGGGCAGGTCGTGGTACCAACACAAGTTGGGAGGCAGGCAGTGGCAGTGGCAGTGGGAATCTTATCGATCGGGACAGGTCACATGACCTGACACTTCACCGCGACCGAAAACGCAGCGGCACATTGTCCACCTTTGCACCTGCTCCGTTTTGGGACATTCATACAGAGCAGCCTTCAAATGCTACGAAGACTCTGGAAACCCATAGCTGCCACCACAGTTGTTATTGGTACTCCAACATACCTTTATTACCACTACAACAAGCCTCAGACGTTTGTCCTTCCCGTAAAAATACGAGGCGCCGACGGTGTGCCTGTCATGACCAACAAGACATTCCCCTTGTTACCGCTCAACGCTGTCAATGAGCGTCTCAACGCGAATGCCAAATCCGATACGATCACGCGCCCAGCAGGTATGACGTGGAAGTACAGTACAGCGTCCGTCCCAGCAAATGAGCCGCTCGAAGACGCCCATGCCGAGGCCGTCATCGCTCGTGAACCGTCCGACCCAAAGGGGCCCGGAGATTGGCTGTTCTTCGCTGTAATGGATGGTCACAGCGGCCCACATACTTCCCGCCTTCTCTCGAAAACGTTGATTAACGCTGTTGTGTGGCAACTTTCGTCACTCATACACGGGTCTTCTGGTTCCATGTTCTCTAAGCCCGGGAACCAGAACCCCCAGTCCATCTCCCTTGCTATACAGGATGCGTTCACCAAGCTTGATGAAGAGCTCATAAACGCGCCCTTGAAGGTTCTTGCCAACAACATAGACCAGGAATCCCTGAAGAAACAAATTGTCCCCGACTTGAGCGAGCATCCCCTTGCCCTACCCATGATGCTTCCTGCGGTTTCTGGTAAGCCAACGTATGTCATTCTTCAACTTCATGTTGTTCAGACCCGTTTTAGGCAGTTGTGCATTGATGGCCATGTTTGATACAGCCCAGCAAGACTTGTATGTCGCATGTTCTGGGGATAGCCGGGCGGTTGCTGGCATTTGGGAGGAATCGGTTGATGGTACGGGCTCTTGGAGGGTCGAAGTGTTGAGCCAGGATCAAACGGGCCGAAATCCGAACGAGTTGAAGAGGTATAGTAAGCTGCGTCCCCTAGTCTATTCGATATACCTGATGTCTGGACAGGATACAGTCGGAACATCCTCAAGACGAAGCTGAAAATGTCATCCGCGCAGGACGAGTTCTCGGCGGTCTTGAGCCTACTAGGGCTTTCGGAGATGCTCGTTACAAGTGGTCACGCGAAGTTCAGGAAGTGTGAGTGCCAGTCGTTTCTTTCTCGTTCCATCCGAAGTCACGACTTTCGTAAAGTTTGAGTCAGGCATTCATGGTCGGTAACAATCAACCGTTGCGACCAGCTCCAACATCATTGAAAACACCACCATATGTCACTGCAACTCCCGTCGTTACTCATCGCAAGCTTTCTTTCGATGATGGTTCGTCTGATACTTCGAAACGTCTCGGCCCCCGATTCGTCGTGCTCGCCACCGATGGTCTATGGGATAAGCTTTCCTCGGAAGAAGTAGTTGCTCTTGTGGGGGGACATCTAAAAGGCCTGAGAGGAACAGTTACCAAAGCCCAGCTTCAGGCCTTGATCCCTACCTTGTCCGGGTCACCAACTGTCGAAGGTAAGGACAAGGGAAGGGAAAACGTCAAGGGCTCATGGTCCTTTGGAGACGACGACCTTAGTGTTCACCTGATCCGGAACGCGTTTGGCGGAGGCGATGAATTTGCACTCCGAAAGCTGATGAGCATCCCTTCACCTTTTGCTCGCCGATATCGTGATGACACCACTGTTTCCGTTGTCTGGTGGGACGTGCAAGATAGTAGTCCAAATACTGTTGAGTTGAAGGCGAAACTATAGGCTCACTTTCACTTTTTGTTATCCTTCCTATTCAGCACAGTTTGCAGTGGTCACTACATATGCACGATACAGCAAGCAGTACGTAGCTACATGATCATTCTTTTTCGCTTGTTGCCATACTGCCTTGGTCTGTGATGGAAGTCGGAATTCCGTAGTGGATTATTCCCAAGCAGTCGAGAATACGGATTTACAGCACCCCCACCAAAGGAAGACTTTCTACGTTGCCCATGGGGGGTGTGTTTGGGAGAGGGAGTTTGTATGCGTGATACTGCGTGGCGCTTGGAGATGGACTTGTGATCGTCTTCGTCGCCAAGCGGTGATTTACGCTTCTTTTCGTTTTTTGTACGAGATGCGTAAAAACTGCTGGGATCAATCCCGTTGAAACGATGGGTATCGGAAGATGATGCAGGTATTTGAGCAATGGAAGTATGATCTGACGAGGAAGGGGATTGGGGTGAATCGGTGGAAGGCGGGGGTGGAGGGGAGGACTCGAGGCTCGTGGTGGCCTTTGACTCTAATTGTATGGATTCTGATGAACTATCAAGGCGATCATCTTCACCATACTGTGCAAGACTTGTGAGAGCTGTGCTTGGCCTGGTGGTTACAGCAGCAATTTTCTTTTTCAAGTTGGCGGCCTGAGGGTCGGACGCAGGAGTCGTGGTGCTATCATCTGCGTTGTTCGGCATAGGTGAAGGGAGAAGAGGGCCGATAAAGGGGTGGTCGGCCTTGACGCCAATATCCTCTTCGTCTAGATCCACGTTCTTCCGCTTCTTCATCCCGCCAATAATACCGCTCTTGGTACTACCGGCCGCCTGGCTTGGGCGAATGATGGCACCTTCGAGCGACTGTCCCCTATCACGCATATAAAACAAAATGTATGCGTTCTTCATGCCCACAGGGGTTCCATTAAGAGGCGATACCATGTCATCGTTCATTTCATACCATCGTCCATTCGCTGCTTTGACGTGAGCAAAGTAGTGACCAGAGTTTGGTCCACCCCCGGCGTGGCAAATGATACCGTATAGTGAGTAGGAAGGTCCATGTTGGCCCTCGCTCATCGCAGGTTGGAGCACTAGACGCTCGTCATAGTGAACATGATGGCCAACCTTCCGGCCGAGCGGAGAGAAGCGTTTCAAATGTATAGTTAGCACAGCAGGGGCATCGTGGATAGTGAAACGCTTTTCAGCCACAACAGCTCTTTTGCACCTTCAACCAGTATTGTAAGCGAATCACGCCGTCATTGTTATCTGGGCTACTCACTTCTCGCATTTATATTTATCAGAACCTTTCAGGTAATCTATGGCGACAAACTTCTTGAGTGCATCCTTCAAGGTTGACGAGCCATATATGTCCAAGCTTATGTCTAGTATGCTGTCGAAAGTGTCACTGTTATAACTGCATTCTCGGCATGTTACCCGGGAACGTAGTCGCCCCCCAAAGATTCTATGCACCCATGTTGTCTCAGCTAAATGGTGATCGACTTTCCTAGATGGTTGGTGAGGAGCTGGAATCAGACATCTTAGAAAAAGCGTACTGAGGATACCCAGCCAAGCACGACCTTTGCAACGCGTCGATAGCGTAACGAAGAAACTCATGCGAATCCTCTTGTCGTCCCTTGCGCATATGTTTCGCGATGACTATCAATGTCATTAAGCATCGTTAGATGAAGATGTGGTCAAGACCTACATTGTAATTTAGATGTGATTTGATATGGCGTAAACGAGTGCGGCTTGTGATACGAATCTGTCATTACATGCCGAAGGTTACACGCCATACAAAATCCGCTCTTGACCCTGCCTAAACAATGACGAGGTAACGATGTTGCTCAAATAAACAAAGATCGGCGCTGCACTCACAGGGGTCCGTTTTTGTGTGTGCATGTAAAACCCGAAGTAGAGGTGGTGTATGGAGGAGGCACTGCAATGCACTGTTCAAAAAGCAGGTATTTCCCGTGTTGTGAAGACCACTGCCAACACCGTAGCCTGATGGCCAGGTAAAATCGAGTATACCGTTGTACAGCGAGTGCTTGGCGTTACGAGTTGCAAGCGGAGACGTCTTGGAAAACGCATGCTGCGCCGTATGTTGTGTTTTCGGTTGGTCCAAAGAAGTCTACCATTCACTCATGATATTGAATGGCGTAGACGAGTTTTGGATTGCTCACCTTGCTAGCTTTTGGGGTTCCGTTGATGGGATCGTACTTTCCCTCAGCAACTGCGAGGACACCGGATGACGATCCTTCTACGAATTCGATAGGAGGTGGCAGAAGACTGTTGAATGCATCGATATCTTTTGACGGTTTAAGCTGCGTATGATCGTCGGACAGAAGCTGGGCAGAAAATGGCGGGGTAGGATACAAGGGCGATGCCAACATTCTATATCCGCTCGAACGAGGTTTACGGAGACAGCTGCGATTGAGGTAAAGAACGCAGCGAAGAGCGGACAGGCTGAACGAATGTTAGGAATATGGGTGTTAGTGGGAAATCGGCGTTATTTACTCTTGTTACACGCATCTTGTTGATTGCACCCACACTACAAATATAGTATGTACGATAGCTAAAATTGACCCCTAGATACATAACTATATTGAATCAAAGAGGTGTTGGTATAATGTGATGCAGAGTCGCAAGCTACAACCGGGTAATCAAGTGTCCAAAGGGTGATAAGTGGCCGAGATGGCACAATGTGATAGGTAGAGTTCTGGAAGGAGAGACCAGGCTACATTATAACGCAACGCAAGGTGAGATGCCAGCATGAATCACACGATGTTATACAGAAGCGCCTCTTGCGATGCACTGTCTGCCAGTGACCGTGATATCATGTCGTCATTAAAGTCGGTGGGATACAAAGTTGAATACGTCGATGCTGGCGACGAGGAGGAGGATTGGAATCCGTCACTTGCGGCCTCTGGAAGGAGCGGCTCGAGTACCGGAAGGTTCAAAGGAGAGGTAGAAAGGAGCGAGTGATCAACTTTCGGGAAAAATATATCATCGAAACAAGATGGGTTCTCGAAGGTGCTGGATAGGTAAGGGTAGATGTCCTGGGCAAGGCCTGACGGTCCGACCTGAGCAGACTGGACAAGATTCGAGTCCAGAAGAAACACATCGTTTGCGGCAGACCAGTTAGCCCGTCGACAGTCAAATGGGCCATCATCTGGCAATCCGTTGTTGTCCATAAAATGATTCGTTTCGCCACCATTGCCCGTTGTATCGTATCCAGAACCTTTCGGATAATTAGTGTTAGCTTAGAGCGTGACAGTATCACTTACTATCTCCGAGAAAAGAGGATGCGCCCTGAGAGTCTGCCGTATAATGACTCCCATTTTCCACATCAGGGGAAGCGAGGTGGGCCGATGCAATAATCCGTTTTTCACTCATTTGTGCAATAAAGGCTTTTATATCGCACGAGCTGGTGTCAATTCCGTGTTTCCGCAAATGTGCGATAAACGTTGACCGCCTTTTGATACTGACGAAAGTTCCAGAATTATAAAAAAAGAGGGGCATCGTGTAACATACTAACCTTGTTCCGCAGTCGGTGATAAAACACTTGAATGGGCCTCCCCCCTGCATATGAGTCTCTTTTCTATGACGAGCACACGAGGAAGGGTCTGCGAAAGCCTTTTTACAGGTATTAATGCCACAAATAAAAGGCTTGGCCTTGGTACTAATTCTCTATCAGTGCGACGTAAAAGGAGTTAACTTTAAATACCGTACTGGACGTTCCGGTGTGTTTTAAGGCCCGAAAACTGTGCAAAGCCCTTTCCACAAGTTTCACAAACATGTGGCCTAAACGAAATGTGAATCGGGGGCATTCGAATGATTTGCCACGACTTACTTGATGCCGGTGTGTAGTAACTCATGTCGAGTAAGGTCACCCTTGCGCGCAAAGGTCTTAGAACAAGTTGCACAGCTCCACTGGGCAGGATGTTAGCCAACATCTTAGTTGAAAAACACACCAAGCGAACTCTTACGAGCGACATGATCGAATGAACCAACGAATTATGGATGAAGGGTATAGAGACGAAGCCCCGCAACGTCAGATCGGAGAATGTGAAAGGAGAAATAAAGTCTGTTCCCCAGAGCTGGGCGTTTAAATGGGGAAAAGGCCACTAGATCGGACCAGCCACATCTCGTGAAGATTGAGATCCATTGTTCCGAGGTCCAACGCGCAAGAACATTTAGACATTATACAGCACCCATCTAACGGGACCGAGAAATGTTGGTGTGTCTGACAGGAAAAACAAAAATCAACCATGGTCCTGCCGAGGGGGACAATAGACCGGCATTGTACATGGATGCAGTTCAACCGCATCCCACATCTCCACGAACAACATAGATTATGTCTCACCTCGATCACCGTACAAAGACCTTGAGGTTTGTGATCCTTACGTTGGAACAGCCACACTCAAACAAGACCACATTCTACATGAGATTGATCGATGACCCTGTACTTAGATGGCGGACTCTGGAAAATAAAGGCACGTACAGAGTCCGTCGCTTAATCGTTAGTATTTTAACCTCCATCCACTCAGTGGAAGGGATCACGACAGGGGAAATATATTAAAGGATTCCCAAACCTTGCCCGTGGATACACTTTGTAATGCTATTTTCCATCCAGGGTGCAATCGCCAAGAAATCTTGCCATATAAACGAGGCAAATTGGGCATGACCCATCCCACCAAGTAACTCCAACCCTTGCAGGCCGTGAACAGCGGGGGTATGGGGGTCAGAGGGACACAGTTGTGTGGTGATCCTTCAAAAAGATCAGTTATAATAAAGAGCGAAGAATATTTGGCATACATCAATCCCCCAACCCACTGCATGCCTTCTTCTAATATAGTGTCTGGATGCCACCTTTGATCACCCCCGCCAGGAGTGTACATTGGATAATCACTGTGACTTTGGGAAGGCATAGGGCGCGAGAGGCGACGGTAAGCGGTATTGAAGTGCGTCGACACTGATGCAAAAACCGGTTCAGTATATAGTTAAGCTGACGACAACACAAACATACCAAACATTCTTGAATTGGACGTGCTGGGATGGTTAGTGAGACCATCGCCATCAGTCACAGGCCCAGGGGGTTCGAGTCCTGGTGGACACAAAAATGCATGGGCATTGGGATTTACTGTGAGAGATGACCTGGGATGATCTATAACGCCAAAAGCAAGAATGCGGACATCCATTAACTGAAGGACGACCTGAAATGAGAGTTTACATTAGCTGATGAAGGATGACAAAGGTGTTAGCTGACTCTTATCTGAGTCGGCAGATGAGCAAGGTTACTCTGAAGCCTATTTGATATAAGTTGGAACCAAGTGCCGCGAACAGATGTTATACGTACTTCATTTGGTGAAATATCGCAAGAGGGTTGAAGCTTCGAGAAGCGGCCTCAAGCTCATTCACAGTTCCGTTACGGTTGATGACGATATACCTAGGGAACGTCGGAAGTTTGAGATCGGAGCAGGCATGGAATGGATTAAAAGACTACTACTTAGTCCAAGATTCATCCGAAGTACAGTAGGATCGGCTTCTGTGCCATACGAGATAAAGCATTCTAAGGAGGAGTTCATAAGAGGTTTTTGAACATCATTAAAAGAGTACCAACTTCATGAATGCCGCTCTCCACGAATTATTACTTTTCCATTTAGCCCAGCCAGGCAGGAATCTTCTGCGAAAACATTCTTCCCATTCGGATGACTTCAAATTGGGCAAGGTGCTATCAAATAGCAGAAAACTCGGTGATGCGAAAGTGAGGATTTCGATCCAGTTCTGCCGCGGCACAGTTGAACGAACGCTCAAATGGAATAGCGACCTCTTGTAGACACGCTGGTGAAGAATGTGAAGGATAGAACGTCTCCACGGATTTAGGGAGGCGTCAGCAGTGACAGCCCGAAGCCTATGTGACAGACAAGAGACCACGATGAGAGTGTCCAGGTCAAGCTCCGAGAATATTTCCGCGAGTAGTTCAGCTGGCAACGTTTGCAGTGTGGTGCACTGTGTGCCGAGGACGAGGCCAACATTCCCCACCGTTGAGTCGGTCATCGATGTTCGGAACTTGGGAACAAACATCATTCAGCCTGGTAACCATGCGCCCGTTATATAAGCGCGAGTGAATCAGCTGCCGCCCATATCTCTTCATCTACTATGACTTGTTTCCATGGTGTTGATTGTCCGTTGGCATCTTACCTTGCACTGTTTACTACGATCGATTATTTCCCTAGCTAAGACCCGACGAGGTATTGACATCTATTTGTGTCGTAGCCATTTTACGGTATGTAGTGGGTATATTATTTACTTTTTACGGTGTGCTGGGACCATGATGTTGGGTGGATCCGCCAGCACTGTCACGGAAACTGACAACCGAGTATTGGCACAATGTACCTATATACATCGTGCACTGGATGCATTATCTCGCACCCTTAACATCGTAAATATAGACCGAATCAACGAAAAAATCAATAACATAAGAGATTCAAAATCGGATACCAATAGTTTGGCCCAGCCTCTGACAGCCTGCTGTGAAATACGGACAACTGAACGAAATAATTAGAGGATTGGTTTTAGTCGAAGAGCCGATTCAATCGGTTTATAAATGCTCAAAGAATTCAAATGTTATCTCTGAAGATGTCTGTGAGTTCAAGATATGCCGAATGGGATTCGATAACTGACAGCAAAGCACCGACCACATTGCCAACAGGTTCGTACAGGCAGACGTACATGGTTGCTTCTCCAAAAGATGCATCAAATATTCCGTTGCACTGGGCCGAAGCACACCCAAGCTCCGTAGTGGAATGCCATATGATCTGCGTAAAATCGGAGAACGTAGGATTGGTTGGATTGAAAGCCTCTGATGAACATATGAGAGGCAAAGCATAAATAGCCATTGACGAATGGTGCCCACGCAGACCGTTCATGAACATCATCATCGCATTCTCTGCAGTAAAATATCCAGTTCCTGCGGCAATGTTTTCGCCGTATGGCCCAAGTTGCCCGTTTGAATGCTCAAAGCGGCAGCCGCTCGCCCATGCTTCGGCGTTGCCAGCCAAGGTGGTTGACCAATTGAGGGGCTGAGCATTGAATTTCGAGCGAACTAGGTTGTGGGACCTCAAGAAAGTATTCTCCTCGGTGTTGAGTTCGCTATTTGTGGCTGCGAGAGCGGATACACAGCAGATGAACAGGGATACAGTAAGTAAATGGAACGCAGACATGCGATCGTCAGAAGATGAGAAAGGACAGACTTGGTACAAGGAAGAAAGAAGATATGTAGGCTCAGATGAAGGAAAACAGTGAATGAGAGACCATGAGACCAGACCTCATGGAACTGACAGTGTGCCCGAGAATTGGGACCGCCAGGATATATGTCGTGCCTTGCGACGGAATCACAAGAAAAAATAAACACGGGAGGTATCCACCGGTAATTTGGTCATGCGACGCGTCATTCTCCCTTGTTTGAAACAGATATTGCGCATCTGGACACAGCATAAGCAGAATGTGTGCGGCCATGGAGATCAGTGGAGACATCGATGAGTGCACCAACACATACCATAAGGAGACTTGACATCACAGGCACCTTGCAGATCAAAAAACCTACTTATGTAACACCTCTTCGAGCAGGTATCTACGGCGAAGTATGGTACACCGGGAGAATATTCCAAATCGCAAATCCAGCGCAGATAACAGTCCCACATTCGTTCTCTTCATCTACTAGCAAACACTGACAGAAACGATGGTGTAAACAACGCTCCTACATTGGCAGGTGTGGTAGGTGGAGGAGTATTCAGCCAAAAGGCACTCTACCACATGAGTATCGTTCGCTCAACGTATTCGCCGATCAAAAGTGACCGTAGGAGAGGTCACGCTTTATGGACGACACGGATGTTGTGTTCTCGTTTGAAATTCTCGAACTCTTGTTCTTTCGACTTGATCTGCTCCGTAAGTGTGGTGATCACCTTTTTTATCTGAGAAGTACATGTTCGTTTAAATGATAGCGAACATGATAGCTTTGGCGCACCCCATCGCAATTTGTTTGTAATGCTGGAACGACATCCTTGACAGTACGTTCAACAAGCACACCGCCGATCAAACGAAAACATTTGCGATTAGGCTCCTCTTTCAAAGCTTCATCCAGCGTTGAAAGAACTAATCTGATCCAAGCTCGATTATGACTGTACCGCAAGAGCAAAAATACCCACGTATGCTCTTCAGCTTCTTGCTCGAGTTCGCCGATCTTGCCAGCCAGGGTTTGCAAGTCGCTTTGGAAATGGGAATATGTTTGTTGTATCTCTGTCTAGTCTGTTATAATGAGGAAATGAAAACATGATACAGCATCCGTCGTACCCTGGTCTGAAAGCGGCTGCGCCTTTGCTTTTACCTTTGAAGTGGACATGATGGGCTGGTAACGAGATGCGCGAAAGATAATTGGCTAAGGAATACGCGTCACTACGGCGTGACATCCTGTCACACCCGACTCTTGTTGCTCTAGTCAGTCGCCTTCGTTTGCGGACCACGATGTCTCTTGCTCGCCCGCGTCTTAGTGTCGGGCTCTCGCACCGTTTACTCACCCCACAGCGCCCTACTGCGCTCCGTCCTGCATCGTTTGCTTACAGGGGCATCTCCTCCACTCCTTGTTCTCAAGCCGACCCTCTTACCAGACATGACAGCCTAGAGGGTCCGGTCAGAATCAGGTCACCTGCCGCGACGGGTACGCTGACTGCCCAGGATGAACCGGACAAGCACACGAACTCGTACAAGAATGGCTCAAGTGCCATTGACAAGGCAGTCCACCTTTTCTTCTTCACCGAAATCCTCCGAGGTAGGTCTGCGGGTGTTAGGCTGCATGAACAGATTCACTAATGTTCACAGGCATGTGGATTGTCGTAGAGAACTTCTTCCGGCCTCCTTACACCATTATGTACCCATATGAGAAAGGTCCGTTGTCCCCCCGCTTCCGCGGTGAACATGCACTGCGAAGATACCCAAGTGGCGAGGAGCGTTGCATCGGTATGCTACTTCAAATGACCAATATGCTGTCTCACGATTCACGCCAGCATGTAAGCTCTGTGAAGCAATCTGCCCTGCTCAAGCTATCACTATCGAAAGCGAGGCACGTCAAGATGGATCGCGGCGGACCACTAAATACGGTGAGAACGCTCCAGATTCACTAGGACCGCAAAATGTTTATTGTTACGATTAGATATCGATATGACAAAGTGCATTTACTGTGGCTTCTGCCAGGAGGCCTGTCCAGTCGACGCCATCGTCGAAAGTGGGCTCTTTCGATTATTGTTTAATATTATTTCCGGCTAATAAACTCTTTCTCAAGCGCAAAACCAGGAGTTTTCGACGGAGACTCGCGAGGAGCTCTTGTACAACAAGGAAAAGTTGCTAGC
>JBBPLP010000212.1:23870-35656 GCA_038089875.1 Fistulinella prunicolor
GTTGCTAGCAAACGGTGATAGGGCCGAAGCAGAAATTGCGGCTAATCTTCATTGTGAGCCATTCGCTTGACTCTGCGGATATGGCTGATTGATTTTTACGGCAGCGGACCATGTGTATCGATGAGGAGAGGGGGGAGAGGGAATTGGTAAGGCGGTCGAACTATCCTACCCGGCCGTGTAATTATCATTTCTTCAAAATCCCACTTAAACATGAACCAGAAGCATAGACACTCCGGTTTGATCTATCGCGTATTCGTGCGGAATAAGTCAAAAGTTTGGAGGGACTTGCCCATTTATACTTTTTCGTGAATTCTTCTGGCAGACCCACCAGATGCATGCGATCTGTGGCCCTATATTCATCCTAGGGCTGTTACGCAATGCCATGGCTAATTGTAGGTGTAGTTTGAACATGACCGAACTTCATGGTCAGCATATACTGTCAGCAGGTCTCCCCAGAAGTATAGCATCATGATGTTCCTAGTTGGCACAAATCCAAATCTTAACGAAAAGTAGCAGCTTCCAATCAGGACGGAAGCACTCGAGTTATCATACGACCTACCAAACGTCCTCTTTCGGGGTGTCTGACACCCGGTATGGCAATAACAATGAGGGTACCTGACAGTCAGCCAAGGTGAGCCATCGTTATTGTGTTTGATTCCCACTCATGAGAGATATAGGGCACGCCACTCTGATCTCCAATACGTAGTTAGTGTTCTGACATCGTACGTTTGAAATTTTATTCAGCATGCCGGGACGACGGGTTTCGGAATTTCACAAGCCAGGGCTCGACAACTTTGGAGCGCGATCGACCTGCGAGCCAAGCGAGCGTCCCGCACGTCTTGCCTGCGGCGTGGCAGCTTCTCGCGGAAGCGTATCAGACGATGTTCCCCGAGTCATGGCCGAGGCAGCTCGGTTGCGACGCCACTGTTATGGAGATGATCCTAGACCACCGCCTCTTGATAGCTGTGGCAGTTCTACGCCATCACTGCGCCTTGCGGCGGAATCATGTCCCGAGATGCCAAGCGGACGTTGACGCGTACTGGACGGCAGAAAGTAAGGAGAGGGTTCGTAAGCATGACGATGAACAAGAATATCGAAGCACCAGCATCGGCGGAGCGTTTCACAGTGGTATGGCCGCCGAACCTCGACGGAGGTTCGGTGTGGGAGCCTGGATCATGATACTTCGAGGACAGGAGCGGACCGTCGAGTCCTTTGAGATTACTTGGTTTGTGGATTGACCTTGTCATATTGCCCGAGGTCGCCATGTATGGCCTGTTTGTTCAGCAAGCACTAATTATAGAGATTTGCGGTGCGTATTTGTGCCACTTGGCGCATGAGGAGATCTACACTTTGATAATGATCCGTTGGCATGATTATGCATGTCGGGCTCAGTCGCAAATCCAAACAGTCATAAGTTACGATATTACCCGCCAACAAACGACATAAACACACAGACCAGTTATGACAGTGAAATAACGACTAGAAGCACTTTAGCACAAGAAAATCTATTTGGGAATCTGCGCGGAGTATATTCACCGAACCCCTAATCACCGGAGTGTCCTTCCTCTGGTTCATCGTGGCCCCCATAACCTTGGCCAGATGATGGTATGCCTTCCTGATGGAGTCTCTTCGAGCCTCTATCATCTGTTCGATGGCTTCCTCCATACCTCAACGGACCATCCCCTCCGCCCGCTGAGCTATCTCCGGGAAGGGAAACGACGTCATCTTCCCCTTCTATGTCCAGGTCGTTACGGGAGCGCTTCCTCGACGATTCCAAAGCGGGACGATGCTGTTCGGGTGGTATGTATGATCCACCGCGGTCACGGTCACGATTGTGTGAACGACCCTCTTCGCGAACAAAATCAATGTCCTCATTCGGTACTTGTGGCTGATTTATTCCCCGGGGTGCATAGGGTCTCTGGCGTTCCCGGTCATAGTATTGCGAATGTGCGTCGGATCGCGGTTGCGCCTCAGCAGAGCCGGAACCAGACCCGGGCGTATCAGACCGAGACGATCGACCATACACGCCCGGACCAATGGGCTCGCGAAGATACATTTGTTCTTCTCGCAGTCGATAAGAATGGTCCTGATAATCCCTTTCCTGCCTTGACCTCAGATGCGGAGGAGGCGAATTCCGGACCGGGGCGGAATTTGTGTAGTCACGTGGAGTTTCGCGATCGTAATCATGTTCGCGTTGACGGGACCAGTTGCGCTCCCTTTCAAGGTCACGCTCGTGTTCCAAGTCAGGGTGATTAATGTTCGTGCCAGGCCCAATACGCTGGTGATTATGAACACGTGTAGTTGATCCGCGAGCGCTCGTGGGTGACACGATGGTAGAGTGGGGTGACGCGTGCGCCATCTGGTGCCGCCCGTGTGGATAGGGATCGCTGCCATGACTGCTTCGTTCGTGAGTATCGTACCTTCTGGAACGTTCCCTCTCGTGGCCGAGAGGGGGGCTCTGGATTCCCTGACCAGGAGGGCCGGATTCGGGAGGATACTGTTGGGGGTGAGGGATTCCTCCTTGGAGATACCCTTGCGGTGGGCCCTGTCCTCGGGAGTGCGACGAGGAATGGGGACGTGAGCGGGAATCAGATCCATTGCTGTGCGGGTGAAGATGGGATGTGTGAGGCTGGGATTGCGCGTGGCTCCGTGGATGTTCGAGGTGTTGTGCGGGAGTCATTTGCGAAAGGGGTGGAAGCTGGCGGGAATCATGGCCCGAGGCAGAACCACGCCGCGGCATATGCGCGGCAGAGGGCGCATGAGATGGTGCCACACCTGGTCCTATGGGTCCATCTGATACTTGGACCGGGCGCCCGTCTGGCCCAGAAACGACGCGGATATTGCCGGATGAATGGACATAGTCGGGTGCATTGGAGTCGTTGATGTCCATGTTTCGGGAACTTGGCATTTGTTGTGCATGTTGAGGAGGAACACCAGGGCCTGCATGCATGGGAGGGAGAGGAGTATGACCATGGAGGTCTGGCGAGGGGGGTACGGCGGACAGTCGCTCATACAGCACGCTGATGTCACATGAGATGACGAGGAGATAGGAATCAGAGATAGGCTCACGCTCTTTCCAATTTCATTCGCTGAATGGATTTTTTGGCCATAAGGACCTTGAATTGGAGCTTGTCATTGTCCTGCGAAGGAGATGGTTAAGAAAGAGCGGACACGGAGAGATGTGGAAAGTACCATCTCGATTTCTTTTACTTTTCGTTTCAGTTCCTTGTACTTTGCCTGGTATTTTTCATCTTCGACGCCGGCAGCAATACCTGTCGTGTATGCCTTGTTTTTCTGCCTTACAGGTGTGGCCGAGGCAGGCTGGACGAACATTTGGGCGCTGGAGAGAGCAGAAGGACCTGGGGACTGGTTGTGAGACATGATGGCGGTGCTGTGGACGGCGTCAAAGGAATAATTGAGCGTTGGCATTTGACTATTTAAAATTACTCATTTACTCAAGGCGTTGAGTCTCGCCATCAGGGCCGCTCATTAACATTTCTGACGACGTATCTCGCTCGCAATAATGGCGACGCTTGCTCAGCAGGGCCAAGTCTTGCTCACATCATGAGCACAGATACGGCTCCAGGAATGGCGGGTATTTACATTGTCATACATACTATTAGCCTACCCTTCTGTTCGCTTCGTAATCAAGGTTTGGGTTGGTTTGCATACCTGTGGCTCGACGTGTCAGTCAAGGGGAGCCTGGACATCACCGAAATTCGCGCAGATGTGTGAGCCCGGACAGCGACGGGTGACCAAAGTGACGGCATTCAGAATGTCCACAGGAACTTCTAGCCCCTTGTACAGCCCGGATAGGAGGCCTAGGGATCATCGCATACATGCAGAGTGGCGTTTGTGAATCGAGTGGTGGAACCTGCTTAGGTCACTTTAGGGCTGGTCTCACGGCGGGTTAACGTTCACTACGCTATTTTGTCAACGTCGTTCACACATTTTCACCACGACGAGTGAGTCTCGACCTCGTTTCCGACGAATGGAACGCTGACCCTAGCTCCTCAGTGTCGATGCAGTACCGACAGTACGTCGCTCGTCTGTATGCACCACATGTACTTTGTTGACCACTGCGCCGCCTCCACAGGGATATGCCCCCTCCTGGGGGTTTCGAGGCCGTAAAGTACAAGCGTAACCTTCCCTTTCGCGGTCCCAGTGGCCTAGCCATCCTAGGTGCGGTGACGGCCGTGTGCGCGTACGGGTTCTATCGTGTTGGAAAGGGAAATTTGGAGCGAAGGTGTGTTTGTCCTCACAAACATCGCATATGGGGTCCGCAGGCTGTAAAACGTGTCTTCTCGTGGTGCGCTCATTGCGAAACGTGTGCTCTTCTCCGGAGGATCCGGCCGATCCCTTATCTGCGCGTTTGACCTGATTCGGGCCGTGCCAGAAAAAGCGCATTTTCTCAGATATGGACCCTGACGATTCGATTTTTCCCTCTAGGGAACTACAGAGAGAGAAAGTTTGGTCACGTATCCACCTGGTTCCACTCCTTCTTGCCGAGGGGGATCGGGACGCGTACCGTAGAGAGGAAGCGGCGCTGGAGCGTGAAAGGATCATCATGAAGGACGTGAAGGACTGGGAGGTGAGTCGTATTGTTCCCCCTGAGCGATGCGCATCGAGCAGAGAAACTCCGTTTTCAGCCGGGGAAGCACGTCTACAACGGTACACGGTATCGTTCGGTAGAATCCATCGTGGTTCTATGATTGGTAGAGTCGTGCGCGAATCGTTTGCTACCAAATCCAGCTGGGTTGAGAAAAAGAAAAGAAAAAACATATGGCACAAAGAGGGGCACAGCCTTGCTCCCAGCGGAGGCTTGGCTTAATATGGACTAATTGTCCCGGTGGCGGGTGGCAATGTACAATAAGGGACCGTTACGTTGGGCCATCGATACCATTTATAGATACAGTTTAGGGCCGGTCGCGCGTATGTTTGTGTCCTGGCACCGCCAAGGCCAACGACGTTGTTAAATTTGCCCCCGGGCGCGCGTCGTGACGCCGCAAAGCGCCATCTCACACACTAGACGACTTGAACCAGGACACAGGAACGAACCAGATCGAATCGATTAGCACATGGGACACCTCGTTGGCCTTTCTTTACGAGGACCTGATTTGGCTATGCCAGCCCAATAGATTTGCGATTTTCGACCAATTGTAGACGCGCAGACGTCCAAGAACCAAACTACTGAATCGAGACGAGTCAGGTTGGCACATGATGACCAGTTTGGCAGCCCGGTACAGGATTCGAGGGCCGCCATGGATATCGAGCCGAGCCCCTCTCGTCCTCAACCGATCTCACTCATACAGCTCCTTGAATCCCGCTGACACCCCTCCCGATTCGCTCTCTAATCATCCCCCGGCTCCGACGACTATTAAAGCCCCCTCCCTAGCCTTTCCGCCCATCCCTCGTACAATGCCACTCCCCCCCTACCCTACCCGCCCCCACCGGCCCGACACCATCCCAGACGCCCCCATGAAGGACGCGACGCCCCTCATGAACTTTGTCGACACCTCCCCGTACGACCTCATCTCCCCCGTCGACACAGACCAGATGATCTTTGGCCCCCTCGAACTCGACGGCCCTTCCCTCCTCTCTCCCTCATGGAATCCCTCCCGCGACCTCGCCTACAATCAGCCCATCTCCCCCGTCCTCTCAGACAACCCCGCCTCCCCTCGTCGCGCATCCGACTTTGATATCCCAGACGCGTCACCCAGCAGCGCTTTCTATGACTCCCATTCCTATGGCGGCTTCGACGACGTACAGCCCATGTTCGATCTCGATGACTCCAATCTTTCCCAGTGGCTGAATGACTCCCACGTTTCCCCCTTGGATCCGTCTTCTTCATCCCCCATCCCCATACGTGGCACCCAATCAGACCCACAATCGCCCCCCACCTTCATTCCGTACGGTAGCCATGCATTCCCCCAGAGTGCCTCCTTCTCCCCATCTGATTTCGCAGCCCTGCATCCTCTCCCTCGATCGCTATCGCCAACGGAGATTTCTGATGGTTACCTCAGCTCTCCCGGTCTCGGTGTAGCCTCAATCTCTCCCGCAGAGACGTCGCTGAGACCGCCCGCGTGGGCGTCCCAGTTGTGGGATTCATCTCATTACACACCCTCAACCATTCACCCGCCCCTATCAGAGAATCCTTACACCGCAAAGGGCCGACGATTCCAGCCGAGAAGGGACGCCAACCCCCTGGGCCTGATGTTCCAATCATCGAGTGCTCCATCCCCCAACGCTGCTACGCTGACGCGGGCATACGGTCGTCGTGCAGAGTCGGTTTCCGTCAGTGATGATCGTGACGCCACCCTGCGACGAAGAAAGAAGCTGTCGCCAGATGAGCCCCCCAAAGACTCGAAATCCTCTGAATCACGTATGTATATCTAATCATATCCGCCCCTTCTGTGACTGTCGTCATGTTAATTACCTCCTTCATTATCTCCGACGTAGCTCCTCTCAAATCTATCTTGAAGCAGCCTAAATTGGCACCATCCGCTTGGCAACTCTACTTCACAGATTGGATCCAGCGCCACCAGGCAACGAGCACGAGAAAGCTCAATGTTGCCCAAGCTGCCAAGGAAGCCGGTCAGGAGTATGCGAACCTCACCGCAGAAGAAAAGGAGGTATGTGCTGCGCCGGTGCTTCCTGAGAATTGCTGCCGATCTGTGCTTCCATGATTAGCCATACAAGCAACGATCCCTTATCCTCAAACAGGCACGCGAGCGCGAGAATGCTGCCTACATGCGGACACTGACACCGGAAGATATCAAGCGAGAGAATGTCTTCCGGACCGCACAACGGAAGGCGGGTCGGTCTCGGAAGAGCAACCTCAAGGACCCCAACGCTCCGAAGAAGCCGCTGAGCGCGTACTTTATGTTCTTGCAGCGCATTCGTTCCGATCCTCTGCTGGTGAGGGAGGTCTTTGGGGACGAACAAGAGACTACCAAACAAAGCGTTTTAGCTGCCGCAAAGTGGCGATCGATGACTGATGACGAGCGCAAGGTTGGTCGATCGTTCCTATTGCGACAATAAACGCTCATTTGTCCTTCCCAGCCATTCCTAGCTCAAGCTGAGCAGGAGAAGCTCGAATACGAGGCTGCGCGTAGGCTCTATGAGGAAGGAACGACCGGCCTCGGCAATGGAACTAGCATCAACTTCAGTATTCTTCCCGGATCTCCATCTGAGA
Source organism: Fistulinella prunicolor (assembly GCA_038089875.1). Lineage (NCBI taxonomy): Eukaryota > Fungi > Basidiomycota > Agaricomycetes > Boletales > Boletaceae > Fistulinella > Fistulinella prunicolor. The sequence goes on from JBBPLP010000212.1 coordinate 31,066, forward strand.
GCCCATTCCGTGCCCTCCGTGCCATCAAATCAGAGTCGTTTAGTTCAGAAAGTGAAAGCGATGGTGTGGGCCCCGATGATGGTACGAACAGATATACCCATCAATGATTTCAATTTTCTCTTGATCAGCAGAGGGCATGGTGCTTTATTTTCCGTCGGTTGCTAATCCTCTTATGGCCATTGGTTCATTCGTTCACGACACCGGACTTGATCATGACAGATTCCCCGGGTTTACCACTGTATTGTTAGAACACCTCCTATAGTTTACTTGTTCATATACCTCGTGACTTGTTTATCGAGAAGTACACGAACTTGGTACAGTACTGTCATAATATTGCTACGGTGACAGATAAGCAATCATCTTCTGATGAGGAGCACCGTCTTCATCAAATTCATCCCCCTATTCGTAGAGAATGAGCACATGTTGATAATAACCATGAGGAAGTGGGAATATCACCTCCGGTCGATAACCATACCTTGAAAGGAAAGCTATTTTGAGTTGATATGAGACGTGGGGCAGACCTGACATACTTGGCATAGAACCCTTTAACAGGCAACTGTGAATGACAGATGACCTGGGTAACTTCCAACGCCCCAAACCGTTTCGCATCGTCCTTGACCCATCGATGCAATGCAAGCACGAGATCGCGCCCGAAACGATACTTGCGATAGGGATTGAGGACTGCCAAACGGCCGAGCTTGTAATAATCTGCTCCGTCCGGTCTATGGGCTCGGATTGTCCCGATTGGTGTCAGGGAGGGCGCTAGCCGGAGCAAGAAATGGGTTGCTGTCGCATCTTGCCTGTGCCCGTCCAGGATTGGGAGATGAATTGATGAGAATGTGCGACGCGAGAGAGGATAACGTACCCATCGAGCTCCGTATCCAATGGAAATTGCTGCTCGTGTACGAAAACGTCGATCCTCACGTTGATGCACTGATCCAGCAGCAGCAATCTCCCTTCGTGGCCTGGGGGTGGGACGATGATAATCTCGTGAGGTGGAGCAAAAGTGGAGTCGGAGTCGGGCATGTTTGGGTAAATAGAGGTATGAGGGGGTTTCGAGAACGCAGAGCTCTATCGCACAGCAGGCTCAAACAGGGCGAGGACGAAAGCGTCTGGGAAAGAATGGAGTCACATGGAGCGAGATGTATGAAATATGCCTCGAGCCGGGGATTCGGACGAAGCGTGAGCTAGCGAGTCAAAGGGTTATCAAGATCAGGAGGATCCAAAAACGACCAGGACGACCACGTCAGTGGCACAACTGACGGCGACAAAATGGCACGCCGGGACTGAACATGTGATAAGAGACGGCCCGCAACTGCGACAACGTTCGTACTGCTTTAAAACGCCACAACGCGTAAATACAAACAAATAGTCACGTGGTAAATATTATTGCTTCCATTATTTTCATTTGATTACATAACATCTAACAGTCTAGGAAAATCAAGGCAGCGAGCACGTCTACGGTAGTTCGTCCATCGCCCGGTACGTCCGTCCTCGCCATAGCACCTCCCGTTCGTCTGACCACTGCCCTCTAGAAGCGCATGCCACCGGGCTCATGGTCGAGCCTGCCATCATATCACGACCGTCGGGTGCGCGCATTCTCAAAGCAGCCCTCAACGCCATGGCACGCCCTTCGAGACGAACGTATCCCTCCGACTTTCCCCCCCCTCTGCCACCCCGATGCAAGGGAAAGGAAAAGGCTGTCGAACCTCTCGCCGTCGAGTGCAACCAATGTTTTTCACCTTCCTCCACCTCCTCTTGCGTTTCCCGGCATTCTCCGTGGTGTCCAAGTACTCCGTTTGTTTATATTCTCTGGCGTCAAGCCTGACCTTTTTATCTCTAGTCCGAAACCGATTATTCATGATGAACCAAGTCATCCCGCGTCGGTCGCAGCCCTCTCCGCAGCCTTCCCAGCGGTATACACGCCGCCATTCTTCGTCCGCAGTACGCACCGTCTCATCTCAAACCCGTTTACTCGATTGGCCGCAAACCGTCCGACTCTCGCACGAATCCCAAGAGCCCGCTGACACGCTCCGTTCCCTATTGAATGCGCGGACCCCTTTCGATCCGGAACATGCGTGGCGTCTTTACATGGCAGCAATCCGGGCCGATGCAGACAGCCCACTGCTGACTCAAGAGGAGCAATTCCAATTTATCCAACGCCTTTTCGACGCACTCCAACTTTGCGGCGATACTCCACCAGACTTGCCGTTACTGTACACCTGGGGAACACGTCTTGAACCTGTCCTGCGGGGCTTGGAACCAAATTTAGAGGATGGCTCCCCCGAGGTTATCTCTCTCCGGTGTTTCACTGCACAGGTTCGTGCATGGTTGGGCGATGTGGCGCAAGCATCTTGCCTGGCCCGGGAAATTCGAGCATCCTGGCTTAACCCCGCCGAAAGGACCACTCTGTTGTGTCTCTACCAAAATATCTTGGTTCTTTTGCGCTATGAATACGATGCCTCATATGCACTCGACCTGCTAATTCAAGAGTGGAAGTTTTTGGGCACCTATTGTCATGCTCGACCCACCCCCCTTCCACAAGCCGCATCATTCCGCAAGATAATCCATAACATACTTGCGGATATCCCCGACGGTGCTTGCCTATTGTCCTCTCACTCAAACACGGACAGAGATGATCGATCACGTATGGGCGAGGTGCTTCTGGAGACGTACTGCACCAAGAAGTTACTTCACCAGGCGCATGCTCTAGTGCTTGAAATGCACAGACAGCAACTTTCCGTTGGTTTTCTCCTCCAGACCAAGTTGACCCGACTCCTTGCACAACACGACCTGTTTGCTCTCGCGCATGAGATATTCACATCCATTAATCCTTCGATCGACTCTCAACTATATCATTCGACCGGGCTCCATCTTTATGCGCGACGTGGCGACGTGGACCGTGCAGAGCACTTTTTTAGCAGGCACAATGATCACAACTGGTCTATGCCATTTGCACGGTGTATGTTGATGCATGCTTATGCGGTTGCAGGCAAGGTAGAGAAGGTGGTTGGACTCTTTCACAAGTTTTTCCCAACGACCTCGGAAGGTTATTTTCTCGCCGAACGACCAAGAATACAACACTACACTACCGTCATACTTGCCCATGCTGAGCTGGCCAAACTTAATGGTATCGACTTCTGGCTGGAGAAAATGCTGGAGGCTGGCTGCCGTCCAGATGGTCATATCTATAGTATCATCCTTCAGAGTTTTGCGAGGCACGGAGATATTGACACCGTGGCGACCTTGTTTGATCAGATGCGCACTGCGGAGGTCAAGCCTGACCGCGTTCACTATACTAGCGTTGTTTCCCTTCTCGCTCGGAGGAAAGATGTTGTTGCGGCAGAAGCGTTTTATTTGCAGGCCTTGCGTGACGGTATCACTCCCGATCGCATGATGATCACATCTCTCATGAATGCTCACGTGGAGGCTGGGTCTTGGGAGGGTGTCGTCCGTATATTCGACTACCTTCGACAATCTTCGCACTTTCGTCGCGATCTATCCATCGAGGTCTATAATACGCTCTTGAAGGCTTACGTTCTGATCGGCACCCCATTCCGTGTCGTGCTCGCGATGTTTCGCAAACTCGTGCGGGTTGGCGTGCGTCCTGACGGCTACACATACGCCTTGGTTATTCAATCCGCTTGCGATGCCGGAAAGATGAATATGGCCGAGGAGCTGTTTGAGGAGATGGAGGAGAAGTCCAAGTCTTGGAAGCCGCTCTACCATCTCGATGCCTACGTGCTCACCATCATCATGGCGGGGCATGTACGACAACGATCGAAAGCTCGAGCAAAGGCCTGCTACGAGGATATGCAACGTCGGGGGATCAAGCCCAGCTCCGCCACCTACAAGCAGGTCCTCCAAGCATATGCAAACGATCGGACGGAAGGAAGCTTGAAAGTCGCGGAGTCGTTTTTGAAACAGATCATGGATGCAGACGCGGATGACCCTTCCTGGACTGGTTCCGAATCACGGCCATCTGCTCTTGGAAATATCCACAGCCCACTCATGCTCGTGTATGCGAGGAAGGAGAAGCCCGAAGAGGTGGTACGGCTATTCAACGGAATGTTGGAAGCCGGCGGCGAGCCATCCTTGGAGTCTCTCACTATCGTTTTGGACGTCCATCGCCGCACGAACAATGTTGACGCCGTTCGCCAGCTATGGCCACAAATCTGGGCGAGAGCATTGCAACTGTCTTGCGCCAACGAGCTCTTCAAGGGGAACGACTCCACTTCCACGCCTACCCTCAGGCGACGCTCAAATCTCCTGTGCATGCCGTTGTCCATCTACATCGATGCCTTGTCTGCGGTGGGAGAGCATCACGCGGTATTGGACGCTTGGACAAGGGCAAAAGCGGAGGGGTTCAGTTTCGATGCGCATAACTGGAATCACTTGGCGGTCGCTCTAGTTCGAGCCGGCGAAGTAGACCGGGCGTTTGAAGTGCTCGAACGGGTTCTCATTCCATATTCGCGCAAAACTCCGATTGTCAGGGATCCATCCCCCGAGTCACCATTTGTGTTTGACGTGGTGTCCCTCGATGTGGACATACCGGCCTCGGACGCACCTATGCGCCGCAAGGCACGGAGGG
>JBBPLP010000213.1:0-25120 GCA_038089875.1 Fistulinella prunicolor
GGGACATTGTCACTCAGTCATGTTTTTCGCACCGCCCGAGATTGATCGGAGCATCCGCGCTATTTCTGCCAAAAAAGATCCGGACGCTCAAGTCACTACCGTCGACATCTTAAGCTGGACAATTAACGAAACCTAGAAAGATATCCAACAGTGGGCTCCTTACTGAGCACAACAAGGCATGAACCATAAATCAGACAGGATGTTTGGATCGATTTCGCTAGAGATAAACTCACACGAGACGGGTCGGCAGACGCGTGGCTACAGATGGACCTTAAACCATTGACAGATCTCTACGCACCCTCCGAAGCCAAAGATTCATCGCGTTCTCTATCTCGTCTGGACCCAGAGATCCGCCAACGCTGCAAGAACCTCGGGGTTCTATCGCTTCCCAACGTAGAGATGGCGGAGGAACAAGAGCGGGAGGTGAATCGTGAACGCGAACGAGAGATAGAGCTGCCCCCCAAAGCTGAACCGACCAAACATTCTCTTCACCCAGATGTCGTTGAATTCGTGACCAGCGGGAAAATCCCGCCATTAAATGCGAGTGGTGCTTTCCATTCCGTTTTCACGACTCTGGAAAAGAGCTCCGCAGCTACTCGCGAAGCAAACGTCCGGAGCCCATTCATTTTAGCGACAGAAGACTTCTGCAACACGATCAAACCTGACTCTACTCAAGGGACTATTGATCAATATCTTCGACCTGTCCAGTGGATTCTCACCCGTAAAAGTGACCGTGAACCACTGCTCGTCTTGTTGAGTCCATTCGAAGCAGACCCCTTGATGCCAGACATCAGGGCGAGCGAATATGTCCACCTTCATCCATACGCACCTCGCACGTCCCAGCGCATGAAGCCATCCGATGATCTTCGCTTATATTCGATCCCTCCTGTCCCTTCTGACTGAACTCCGCCTTGGGCTATGATCGACCAACTCAATGTTTTCGCTGGACAGCTTTATCTCCGAGACTATCATTCGTACCTCCGGCTGTGCCATTTCCTTGGGGTACCTACGAAAGAGACGTCGAACGCTACATCAGTGCGATGGAACCTGTTTGATATCCCCAGTGGTATTGAAGAGAACGAAATCAGGTTCTCGGGGTCGCCGCTGCCTTCTGTCATGGCATTGCTTTCCATTCGGAGCAGAGGACGACTGTTCACAGGGACGCACATGGGCCAAATTCTTCAAGTGAATGCACTCGCACCGAGAGACTTTAAGGGACCACTCACAGTCGTGGTATCTGGTCGCAGCACCGCTGCAGGCGATGGGCAGACATCACCTGATGTTACGTCAAGAGCTTCGTCGCTCCCCTCTGTTGATATGAAGTACAATGCACCAGAGGATCCCGAGTTTTCAGTATTGCTTCGACCGTCCAAGCGATGGTTAGAGGCGGAAGAAGTATCCGACGTGAATCCAGAGCCGCCGAAAAAAGTCCACGCGTTGATTTTTAACTCATCGCTCGCCAATTGTGAGTTTTCTGATGGCTAAATGATAACAGATAATTCACCATCTGCGCTATGTAGGCTTGACGGTTACAATACATTTTCATTATTGTGAATATGACCTCCGTTTGGCATGTTTGCTCTTCCTTGGCTCATTGATACATACTTGGGTTCATAACGATATGAGGTAAACAAGGTCGATTCTAATCGTGGCCTTCTGTGCAAAGGTCTGGTAACTCTGGTTTCCCTTTATTTAATTTTTTCTTTGAATTCAAGTGCCAAATACAGGAGTCTTCTACTCGTTAACCTCAAATGGATTGGTAAACGCCAGCGGATGCTCTCCTCTCTGAGAATTAGGATGGCTTTGCGCTGTCGTTGACTTGATTACAATGGTTATTCCCACTATTTGTGGGAGATGCCTTATGGAACAACGATCTAGTCACGTCCGGACTCATTGTTCTCTCGCAATTCCTACTAGGAAGATGGGATGAAGGAGGCGTTCATCTCCGAGGTCGATGAGTCAACCTAGTCGTTCTACGCAACCGAAAGATGAAAGCCCTTCTAACTAGATTGATGCTTCTCCTCGTAGTTACTGCTACGCGGGTTTGATCACTGATGCGTTGGACACAGCGATGGAGATACCATATAATCACGGGCCCCATATGGCTGTGTTGGCCTCACCTTGATCATCCTTTCTTTCGCCCGGTGCGCAACCCTGAACACCGTGTTAATTTCTGCATTGGTCTCAATCCGTCGCCCAGGGCGGAATATGACTTGACTCCCGCAGTTTGTTTATGCATTGGCGGATCTACAGCTGTTCTGAGGGGACGCCCCGAGGATGGATTGATCCCTTGAATAATACTGGGAACGATGGTGTCCCAAGTTACGCCAGGAAAGACGGTCAATAAAGAAAAATGCGGCTCACTGAGTGCCAAGGAACACCACGACAGTACGTACTTGAAAGTTGAAGCAGCAGTGTATTCCAATACGCTCGTGTCTTTCATAAGGTATTATCAGCCTATTGCACGACTCTTGCGTTGAATCCTTGTAACTCCCCAAGTAACGTCAGGTGACTATAGACACCAGTAAGCTCTGATGATTATGATGCTGCTGATTCTCGTCATCTATTATCCAATTCTTTACCCTGACCCGTCGGCCAAATTCTGGCAAGTTCATGGTATTATTTGTTCGAGGGATGATCGATGTCGAGGATCAATCGATCACGACGGGCACTGCTAGATCGTTCTACGATGAAACGGATTACGTATCGCCCAAGCCTCGCGATTGACACATTTCGGGTGAGCGGCAGAGTTATCAGAGTCGGAGAGGACAGTTCATCCGTAGTAGCACTTTGAATTGACCCAAGTCTGGTGCCGTCGGATATCCTAAAGACATTTTCGCAAGTGAACAGTGGTAGAACACACGACAAATTTGGTATTTGCATGCGGCAACTAATCTTGGCAGGGTCACCAGACTAACTGGCAACGCGGCCTCATCAGTGACCACATATCGCACGATGTCAAGGTCATAAGCGCATCGCCTTCGGTTCCCCGGAGAGACCATATAAAGGAATTCCAAGAGGACCATTGTTCAAACGTTCACTGGCAATCCACTCGCAGCCTTCCACTCCTCGACTGTCTTTGTGTGTTACCAATTTGACATTCGCGGCGCTTCCTCTTCCACCTGCCATGTCCTCCGACTTACTGTCCATTGTGGAGATTGTCCAGATGAATAATTATGTATCCCGTATGCTCGTTCCTACCTCCGACAGATGATTAACCTTACAGACCAATGCAGTTGTTGTTGTCACTGCTATCATATATGACTATTGTGAGATACCCCTCTGCACTCTATCCTTCTAAATCTGTGATGAACCCATTGTTGACTCTACTCCTGGAGTCATCACCTTTCCGAGAGAGGTCTGTTTCTGTTTGGTTCTCCAAATTATACTTGTTAGTTGACAAGCTTAGATCGACTACATTTGGGTAAGAAAACAACAACTACCAAGCGAACGTTGTATCCTTAACAGTACCGCAGCGCAAACCATGGACGTGGATCTCCACTGTGTTTGTTTTGGTACGTATAAACTATCTCGCACACATTCCGAAGTGACGGTTTCTTACTAGGTGCGCTATATGGGTCTTTCTTACGTTATGTAAGTCGACTGTGGTTACCAAATGATCACAAAAGCTAACCTGAATGCATCCAACGTTCTGGAGTCTTAATGGCCTTGGTATGCCCAAAGTGAAATCGGAGGTTAATTTATCTGACTAGAGACATCTGTAGATGGTAGTTCGTTCATTCCCGGGCCTCGCATGGTCAGTCCGTGCAAGCTTGGTACATGCCAGATATTGATTTTTTTTTGTAGACGTATGCACCCGAATCCAGGTTTTGAATATTGCTGACCCTGCTTCCATAGTTGTAAGCAAATCAATTTATCACTTTTCAGTGCACCGGAGTGAGACTTGAATATCCGGAAGGTACCATAGTTCACTTGGTACAAATCTGGGAGTACCAACTATTTCTCCCCGTTGCTGATTGTGAGTGACTGAACCCCCTGATTTTCATTTCACCCAACCATGGTTTCAAATGTCAGGGGTTATGATCATGCGGGTGTATGCAATGTGCAACCGATACAAAAGCGTACTTTACGCCCTCTTGTTGATTTACGTACCACAGGTCATAGCTTCCCTTGTTTTCGCAGGCATCTATTACAATCCGAACACCAAGTTGTCAGGTGTGTCTTGACCAGAATCGCATGTGACACCGCAATCTCACCCAGGGTCAATCCTTCTACAGTCACAGTTGGCCAAGTTATCATTTTCTCCTTTTGCGATTACAACCTCGACATCACATCCACGATTCATTGGTTTGAGCCCGTCCTGCGATTTGTTCTTGCCACGATGCTTTTGGGTCTCGCTGTTGCCCAAACATTGAAGCAGTCAGTTAAGATGTACAAAGCGACGAAGCAGTGGCAGCCTAATCGATATCTACAACTTCTCACGCGGGAGGGAGTTATTTATTTCATCGTGTATGTCTTTATTTATCGCTCGTTTCCATTTATTGTTATCAGTTCTCCAGATTGACCACTCGGTAATATCTAGGAACGTGCTTTCCACCACCATTGGTGCGGCAATAAACAACTCTATGCCAATGGGCGTTCCGATCCTCCTTCTGGGTGCGTTTAGTTCTACAGCCATGTTCTTCATGATGCCTCGGTTCATCATCGGGGTGCGAGAGCTGTATGACCGCGACCTCCGTGGACGCTTGCAGGGCATAGACACCGGATTTGGTGTAATGTCGCAATCCATTTCCAGTCAACACGCTGCCGTGTCTGTTATGGAATTCGCAGGTATTGCCCTAGACCAAAGTCTGGACGTGGAGGAGGAAGCGGATGAATCGGAGGGTATTCGACTCGAGGAGCCCCGAGGAGATGTCGTGAACCAGGCTTGAACGAAAACGGACGAACACCGTCAGGTGCCGGTTCATTGAGGAAAGATGCCAGATGGTGTTCTTCAATGGATGGTGTCCGACATACATATCTCATTTGGATGTCCATGTATATATAAGTTTGTATGTTCTTATGTAGATGTTTCCTCAGTGTATAAACGCCCCAGGGTCATGGCAGTAGTATGACTCGAATATTTATTGGGCAGGATTACGATCGAAAGCCATAGTCATGCTATGTCTATTTGTGAAGAAGGGATTCTTGGGTTGTCCAGCTCGTTTTCTCGTCCGCCTGGCGCCGCCCTCCGAGAATCGGGGCCGGGTAGGGGAAACCTCGCATACGATACGAATAGGGATGGGTGGGGGGGCTGGGTAGGCAACGATTTCGAACCTGCCAAAGTTATCGTCAGCTTGGAGCTACCGTTACCTCGACCGTTGCTCTTTCGGGACCGTTTCAGGTACCAGCTTTTAGTCAAACTACGCCTTATCGAGGCAGTAGACCATGGTCCACAGAGGCGGTAGAGGCATGTGGAAGGCCCGACCCCGGACAGACTGGTTGGTTGTCGGGTTAACACACAGAATGAGGGTTCGGGGAGATTCTCCGACTCCTACCTGGCTGGGACGCCAGATATACTAGTGACAAGAACGATGTAAGAAACTTAAATTGGACGTCTCGTCTAGACGAGATAATAAACAACTGAAGGATCGATAAACCTACTATGGACGTCTTGCTATCCACAGGAACGGTGACGCGGAAACCGAGCTGTAAACAGCTGCATACAGGCCAAATTCTCACATTCACGTGACCGAGATGCAACTCAAGAACGCTCATGCAACCTGAACGCAAATGTATGGTATACTATGAAATGAAGTCACGGAGGGCATCATAATAATCTAGTGTTTTATGAGGAAACAACATTTGGGATGTGATGGCGCCCTCGCAACAGGGGTACAGCGTTTTCTGCTGTGAGGTCACTGCTTGAAGTCAACGAGTTTGAACCCAGCTGTTGAAACACCATCATCGCATGTCAAATCTCCCTCCTGGCGACCAGGTAGCTGTTATTCTCCACATGTACCTTGCCAACGACGCCGCGGCCGTCGCAAGCGGGCAACTGAAGGCTTTCTTACATCTCCTTGCTCAAACTCCCCAACGGCGAAGTAACATCAATCATCGAATTGTTCATCACACAACTCTTGAACCTTTGAACCTTTGATGAAACAGGTTTATCATGATCTGATCGGGCAGATATATGGGCGCGAAATAGAATGGTGATGCTTGAGACATCATCCACCTCACAGGTCAACGTTTCAACGGCGCTCGTCTCCTGATGAACTGGGAGCACTGCTGTTGCCGTCTGCACTGGTTAGGGTACTCCTGAGCCCGAACCGGACACTGCGCACTACGACATGTCTACTATAAATTTGGGACACCTTGGTCGATCGTCTGCAGAGTGCACCCTCCCCCCGTGCGTTGAACTCTGTTGAAATGGACACCGCTCAATTCAACACTTCTGTCAGTGCATATCTCTCGCACCCATTCAAAACCGCTGTTTTACTCACTTGTCTATCAGGTTTGTGGGCTCGTTCAAATGGTCCCCCCGCATAAAATTACGAGCTGTGCGCATATCGCCAAGCTGCTTGGGAAGCCGACCAAAGCTAGGCAGGTCAGTGAAGGTATGCACGGTCTCCCTGTTATTGGAAAGGTGTCAGGTATCAATGCGTTCTTGTAGTTGTCAAGTTCCTTGGACAGACTTCCTCTTCCTTGCCATGGCACCGCGTAATCTCGTCTTCTGGGGTCATCGCTGGCCGTGGTGGCCTGGGTCATGTACAAAGACACGCCCTTGAGACTGAGGGTGTACCTGTGTTCACTGGCTCATATGACGAACCGCGCGTGGCCTTCGATCAACATGGCTGGTTTCCTGACCACGTAATGATTGCCTCGGAGATGGACTCTGACGACGAATGGGGTGCATGATGAAGTTCTGAACTGGCTTGATGTCCCCTTCCGTCTGAGTCGTCTCTGACTCTTCCGATTCACTCTCAACTTACAACACCCATTGACGCTCTCTTTCTATACATTTGTATTGCTCGTTTTTCATCTCCAGTCCCCCTTCTGTTGTACTCGGACCTTTAAAGCATTCGCTCGTTTCGTTGTTGTTTTCTTTCCGACTCGACGTTGGACTCGACCCGTTTTTCTCCTTCAGTGTAGTAGTGGCTCGCTATGTAATAGGACTTGTCTTTCGCTGAGTTTCAAACAAGGCCGTCGCGACAACGCCTGGACTGGATCTGCTTTCACGTGTCCACCATGTCAGATTCCCTCTACGCGTCGTGCGCCAAAGTCCTCGCCGTATGTCAGGCTATACAAGACGACCTGCCAGCGCTCCTCGATCCCGTTTCTGGATTTGCGCCCCGCCTGAGACAACTATGTCGCGATCAGTGAGTCCACCCTGCCCATATCACTATACGCGCCATCCTAGACCGTGGTTGGACCAGAATCGAAGAACTCGAAAGCGGCGCCACCTCGGACGTGTCTCGGGTCGAGTTGGAGGCGCTACGGATGGAAGCCAACACCTGGGGTTTACTACAAGCACTCATGCCGTGTGTGGACTCGTCCTCCCCTTTCATCTGGTCATAAATCCCCCGTATAGCGCGCGAAAAACAGAGCCAGAACACCATCTCAATCCACGCGCCTTTCTCGCGCAGAACCCGTACACGCCCACGCTGACCCTCGCGCAAATGATCATGCACGCGTCGCCTTTGCTCACGGAACTCGTCATCGTCCGCGAATGGCTCCACGACACCGCGTCGTCACCGCAACATCCCGAAGCCACGACTGGGTATTGGAAGTTCACGAAGCACAACGTGATGCAGGCATTGCGCACCGGACACGGCACGAGAGAGGGACTTGTAACAGAGTTTGACCCGGATGCGGTGAATAGAGGGGATGGCAAGTCGTTGGCGGCGGACGACGCGGTGAGTGAAACTGTGAGCGTCTGGTCTGGGTTTGGGGACTGAGTTTGTCCTTTGTAAAGGCCTTTGAAAAAACGTTGACACAGTCGTTGTATTCGTTCGTGCGCGCTGGGAGACTGGACGAAGCGGTACAATTGTGTCGGAAGGCTCACCAGCCGTGGCGCGCTGCGAGCATTCGTGGTTCGTTACTGTTCCAGTGGCGGGCAATCGGTAAGGCACATAGAGCTCGGTTGGCACATTTGTACTCATCATCTGCGAAGCAAACGAACAACGCGACGAAGGTTTCGAGGACGAAGACGATGCAGAGGGCTGGCAAGGGAACAGACGTCGGGGACTATGGAAGTCAATTTGTGTAAAAGCTGCTCTAAACGTAAGGAGGCATCATCTTTTTATCCTATTCGCCTTGTCTTATATTTTTACAGCCCAACTTACCCGATCCTGAACGAGTATTATACGCGGCACTCGCACCTACACCTCAAACATTCAACGTTCTCAAGTCAGCATGTCGGACATGGGAAGATCATCTATGGGCTCAAATAAGTATTCTGTGTGAGGAGAAGCAAATCGCGGAAATGATCAAGCTGGGAGGGGGCTACTGGGAGAGCGGACTGGAGGCACTCAAAGATGTCCCCGCGTCTATGGAAGGCGTGGACGAAAAAGAGGAGGAGGAATGGGAAAAGGAAGCGACTGCAGCGCTGGAGACACTGGGCGCAGTCAATGTCGACGATGGGTGAGATTTTTGTTTCCTTTCCTCTGGTTCTCATGTTAAGCAATGATCTGGCAGTCCTCCCGCTGATAACGCTTTTCACGTCTCTCAATTGGCAATCGTCCTCGACCGGACACATTCATTATTGGAGACATTCGCAGCTGGCCTGAGGGATGGCATATACGATTCTGGATCATCAGAGTACGTACTCTTCTTTCCTCTTCTATTGAGACATCTATACATCTATGCGCTAGGTACCCCACAATGACGCGATTCTTTGCCCACTTGTGTCTCTTCCTACAAATGATTGACGTTTCTGTTCCGCCTTTGGCCACTCAAGTAATACTGGAAGCGTATCTTCAGGTCCTCGAGGTTAGTACTAATCAGAATTTAATCTAAAACCGCGTATTTACCATCCCTGGATTCAGCGCGCTGGACAGCGAGACCTCATAGCTATGTATGCTGGTGCATTGGGCGATAATGCTGTGGAGCGCTATGCTATGTTCCTCACTTCTCTCGATCTTTCAGCAGATATCAGGGAACGAAAACTGACACTAGCGCGTGCTCGCGAACACGGTCTTGACGTCGACCGTGTTGCCATTGTTACTGCTGAGCGAACGATTGAGAAGGCCTTTGATGTATGTGATGTTATTCTTATTTCTTAGCTTGCGTTTGATGTGCAACTCGCCAGCTACTTCCCCATCTGAAAGGTCCACTTCCATCCATCATCGTGCAACAGAACCCACCGTCGGAGGTGGAGTCATTGCTGCTCCGCTCCATCGAGTGGACAAGCTTTATGGAAGCTACCTATGATACTGCTCTCGAACAAGCTACAGTGATATTACGATATTTCCTTGGTATGTTCGGGGTTCTGGTTCTAAGCTGTCTCTCATTCATACTAGGTTCTGCGCGGGTTGCGCTGGCACGCGGTCTATTGGACATGCTACCGCGTGAACTCGCCTCCATCGACGAACCGGAAGAGCGTGCAACAGAGTATCTCCACTACAGACAGTTTTTCAATGCGTGGGGACTTCTTGACCGAGTTGTAGAATGTCAGTCGTTGGAAGCTTCTTTGATGAACAAGGACACTCGGACAGGATGGTTGAAGGACTACAAGGTAAGGCCATGCCACTAACACTCCTGCGTACAATTGATGATTTCCTTCAGAGCCTTATTGACCAAGCGTACGAGTCCATCGTAAAATTGCTTACTTCCGACTGGATGCTACCAGATCAAACCACACCTGCAGGTTTGTACTGTCTATCGTCAGCTACTTTTAGATCTTATAGCTCCGCGTAGATCGCCGACATCGTGAAATGTTACGCATCCGACAAATTTACATACCTGAACTGATCCTGCGATTACACGTCATGCTGTACTCTTCAAGGGAGCATATACCAGGGTTCGCTTATTTCTTTTCGGTCCTATGTCCCAGACTGACGCATGCCAAATAGGAACCTCAAAGTCGCGCTGGAACTGGCCAACGTCGTCGCGGATTCACGATACAAGCTCTATGATGACTTTTTGCATCCAGGTGGACGGAGGCTTGCGGAATACTTGGGCGCGGTGAGGCAGGCTGTGTTGGCGGGACTGGAGAGTGGTGGCTCTGATCCGTTCAAGGTCGTGTCTTCCTGATCAGCCTGTTGCTTGACGGATTTGACTAGAGACCTACGGAATAATGATGGGAACGAATGTAGATGTGCGATACCCGTTCTCACAAATCGACCAGCCAAGTGAGATAAGTAATAGCTGGCAGTGCTCGTCGACGGTAACAAGACGGCTGCATATAGAACAATGGCCCTGGTGTCAGGGCGGGCGATTGACATGTGACCGTCCGACTCGCAGGCTATTCAAGCCATCATATTGTAGCCACGACTCATCTCGCACTCGAACTCCCATCATGCCAAATTTCTTAGACAAAGTCCTCGACTACGCCGAGCGACTTCCCGAGGGCATTGATCGCGCCTACGATCAGATAGTCGGTATGTTCAATGCCATTTTCTCGATACCGTTGTTCTCTTATCCCGTCTCTCGCGTCGCGATGTATCAGGGATTCTGGATACCGATCGTAAGTGGTTTCAAGCTCTGCGAGTATTCTGTCTGACCATGATCTGGTGCTACCCGGCGCTACAGGTCGCCACGATAGCCCACAAGAGAAACTCAATGATGAAATTCGGGCAAAGATCAACGCTAGCCATCGATTCGAGAGTTTTGCGAGTGAGAGGCACGATAATGCCGTCAAGTGGTATGTGGATCACGGCTCGTGCGGTGCTGTGACAGGGCTGAATGGGCGCGGACGCCCAATTAAAAAACACAGGCATATTGATGGGCATGATTATATGTGGGCTGTGTCCGAGATACTGGACAGCGCGAGGGACGTAATCTTCATCTTGGTAGACGTCCCTCTCATCACCCATGCGTGTCCGTCGCTGAAGAGTATGGGTAGGACTGGTGGCTCACGCCGGAATTATACCTTCGGTACGTCGCGCCGGGTGTGTGGAACGTGGATGTTTATTTCCGCAACCAGCCGACCTCCGGCTGAGAACGAAGAATGGCGTCTGGACAGGTTATTGCAGCGCAAGGCCAAGCAAGGCGTCAAGATTTATGTCGTCGTTTACAAGGAGGTGGCAGCGACGATGACCATGAACTCGAAGCATACCAAGGCAAGGATGGGAGGGGTCCGTGCATGTTCTATGCGGTCTGACCAAGTTGATTAGGCAGCGCTGGAGGCGCTTGATAAAAACATTGCGTGCATGCGTCATCCTGATCACATTGGTAGCAAGGGTATGTGTGGCACGAGTAACCGTTGCTTTGTTTGCGTTTTCACGGTCGTCATTCCCAGATGCTGTCGAGTTCTGGTCTCATCATGAGAAGGTGGGTCGTCGT
The DNA here is from genome assembly GCA_038089875.1 of Fistulinella prunicolor. Lineage (NCBI taxonomy): Eukaryota > Fungi > Basidiomycota > Agaricomycetes > Boletales > Boletaceae > Fistulinella > Fistulinella prunicolor. The sequence continues at coordinate 11,449 of JBBPLP010000213.1, forward strand.
GGATGTTGACATGTACCTCGACACATGACGTTCGCGCAGGTCGTCGTGGTAGACAATCACCGTGCCTGTATTGGAGGATTAGACTTGTGTTTTGGACGCTGGGATACCCACAATCACCCGCTGGCTGACGCTCACCCTACTAATTTTTCTCGTACTCTCTTTCCCGGACAAGACTACAACAATGCGCGTTTCATGGATTTCCAGGACGTTCCAAACTACATTAGTAACGCGGTCTCGATTCTAGAGATGCCGAGGATGCCCTGGCACGATGTGAGTCGTTTCTCCGAATATATAGGTTCACTGGCTGGAGGTCGTGCTGTAGGTTCATATGACGATCTGTGGGTCTGTGGTGCTCGATATTTGTCAGCACTTCGTAGAGCGCTGGAACGAAATCAAACGCCGCAAGGTACGCGGATCCAATGGGGTCCTGCCACCTATACTCACTAATCTCTTCCTAGTACCGTGATGATCCGTGCGTGGCGGTAAACGTGGTCTCGTTATCTCATTCACCCCTATCGCAGGAGGTTCGATTGGCTTGCGCTTCCGCACAACGTTCAAGTGGCACCCTCTGAGGCTGTTGCTCGTACGTACTCTTCTCCGCCAATTTGACTGGCAGAAAGTTCGTTTACGTGTGTCTAGGTCATCCTCACCGCGAACAGTGGCGCCAGATTGGTAGGAAGTTTCGGCAGCGATTTCATCTTGATTCCGGTGACAAGGTCGAACCCCCGTATCCACCGCCGCCGAACGGGACATGCCGTGTCCAAGTCGTTCGCAGCGTGTCGGACTGGAGTCACGGCGTCCTCACGGAACATAGCATTCAGAATGCGTGTACGTCTGCTCGCTTCCTTGCTTACGCATCCTGTGGGGACATGACGGGACCTTGTTATCGCTGCTATCAGACATTCAATTGATTCGGGAAGCCAATCACTTTATTTACATTGGTCAGTGTCAGTATGAGGTATCGTTCCCAATCCAGTGCTGATAGGCGTCATGCGCGGCGATAGAGAATCAGTTCTTGTGCGTAAACCGCCCTCCGTGTCATGACATTTACTAACGGTGGCGTGTTATCCACATCCAGCATATCGAATACCCGAGAAGAAGGACCGGTGAAGAATCAGATAGCAAAGGCCTTGGTGGAGCGTATCCTCCAAGCTGCCGACGCTGGGAAGAAGTTCATGGTCAGTACAGGGAACAGGTGGGATGATCCGCGTTCGCTAATCCGGAGGTGCCGCGTACCCTAGGTCGTTGTCGTCATTCCAGAACTTCCAGGATTTGCGGGAGACATCAAGAATGAGACCGCGTTGAAGACGATCATGGCGGCACAGTATCGTACCATCAACAGGGGTGGACATAGTATCTATGAGGAGATCCGCAGGGCGGGCTATGAACCGTGAGTGCTTCAGGCATCCTCTTCGCGCGTTTACGTTTCGACGTGCTCATGATCGCCGTTAGGATGCAATATATCAGGTTCTTCCACTTGCGTTCGTATGATCGCATCAATGCTCCCTTGTGTGAGTTCTACGTCGTTCTTCTGGTGTTGGGGTTCTTGGCGGAGGGATTGACATGCCTGAACAGCGACCTTGATTGCGCAAATGGAACAGTTTTCGGGTGTGACGTTCCATGAAGCGCAGATTGCGCTCGCACGTCAATGGGTGGGGCCGAACTTTTACGGTACAGATGTCCCTCAGGAGGTCTACATCAAAGTTCCCGTGGAAGGAAAGGCTGGGATTGTGGTCACAGAAGAGAATTCTGTCAAGAGGGAAAAGGTGCCTCTTCCCGAGTCTATCGGGGCGGCAAGACAAGTCATTGCGCGATTTGAGTCCGGCGCGCAGAATCTGCGCTCGGATGAGATGGTGGCGGATTCTGTGTCACATCATGCGCTGCAAGGGAGGCGATCGTTGTTGAATGAGACATGGAAAGGATCGGAAGAGGAGGAATTGAATTGGTGCGTGAATTCATGTTTGGCGAGGAGTGGAGGTTGAAGGGTCGAGATAGTTACGTCTCGGAGCTGTTGTACATCCACAGCAAAGTCATGGTTGTGGACGACAGACGTGTCATCGTAGGTGCCCGTTTCATGTCGTGCGTGTGATTGGATTGACGAGATGATCCAGATGGGATCCGCCAACTTGAACGATCGCAGCCAAAAGGTAGGTGTAGACTGAGCCTCGCATCACGGGCCTTGGGCTGATCGGCTCATAGGGTGATGGTGACTCTGAGATCGCGTTGGTGGTGGAGGACACCGATATGATTCGTTCGACGATGGACGGCCAACCCTACATGGCGGCACGATTTGCGGCTACTTTCAGACGGAAGTTGTACAGAGGTAAGACGACGTTTGTGACGCTGGGTGGCGCTTAAAGCCGATTGTCAATGCAGAGCACTTGGGTCTTATCGAGCCCCAGCACACGACTCGTCAACCCAATTCGTTCATGCGGCCAGCACCGATAGTCAATGATGACGAGACGAGATTTCCCGAAGATGCGCAGGTGGCGGATCCACTTGCCAACGAGACACTCCATCTGCTGTACAACACAGCGCGTAAGAACAGGGAGATATTTACCGAGTTGTTCCGGCCCGTTCCGACAAACCTTGTCCGTTCATGGGCGGCCTATGACGTGCGTAATATGCTATAGATATGGGGCGCAAGTGGCTTACGGTTGAGTAGAATTATGTGCCAAAGGTGAAGACGGGCCACGTTGTGCCCGGGGTTCCACTGGAACGGGTCAAGGAACGTCTTGATCAGGTCAAGGGTTCTCTCGTCGAGTGTCCATTGGTGAGCTGCCTCTGGTCTGGGGGTTTGATCAGAGCTGACAGTCTGGGGGGTCTGCAGGACTTTTTAATTGATGACAAGGAGTTCGTGGAGGGTATCGATTGGATTGGACTGAACCCTACATTGCCGGTGTACATCTAGGAGAATATGAATATGAAGGGATGCTGTATCTACCGGATGCTGTAAACCTGCCTTGCGGTGGGGCGTGTGATAGCCCTTGTAAGGAGGAGACGGACAAAAGGAGCGGGCGGAGATTACACTCGCTGCTAGTGGGAGCGCGGACTCGCTGGCCCCGTATATTTAATATCTTCATACGCTTCATTTCTCGTCTTTTTCTCAGTGCCTGGCCTTTTTCCGCTTCTGCTCTGTTTGCGCCTTCCTCACTACCACCACCACCACACATCACCGTCGTGGCTCGTTATCCTTCAGGACGATGAGCTCGACGACCGACTTCAAGCGCGGTCTCAATGACCCCTTCTTCTCCCATCTCATCGCTCTGCTTTCTACTTACGAGCTATGCCCCATGTCTACCCCCCCGCCCCGGTACGACGGACCTAGCGACTGGCAGACAGACTCTATCCTGCGCTCCCTCGCCGCCGTCGCACGCCGAATGTACACCGCAGAAGAAGCCCTCGCTTCCATCATGGCATCCGAATCCTGGCAAACAAACGGACCGGAGACCAAGAAAAGGCGCAGTGTAGGCGACGTTCCCCCACCCTGCTCTGCCTCTTCTCAGAAGGTCCATAATCCTTCTTCTCTCCCGCAGCCCAACACGATGATCACCAAGCATGCAAACGGCGCACGCACTGGCTTCTTCTCAAGCAGGTCCGATACGACCCCCACGGCTACTGATGGCTCAGCCGATGTCGAGATGTTGACAGAGGACCCAACGGTGGGCGTCGCTGATGTTGATCGCGCTCCATCCGCTAGACCGATCAGCTCTCGCGTCCAGAATATGTCCTTGTCGCTCGACAACATTCCCAGCAACTTTGACCCTTCCAAGCTCCAACGTACGTTGTCCAACTCGTCCGCCTCCGCCCCCTCAACCTCCCATCTCGAGCATATTCCCTGCCCCACCTGTGGCAAGCTCATCACGGATACGCTCACCATGAGTCGTATCAATGGTGGCTTCAACGGATCTCCGTCGGGCTCACCGCTCGTTGTGCCACCCGGTCCTCTCGCTGCCGCCGCCTTTGAGAGCGGCATGAGTGCCGTCGAGGAACTGCGCTTGCTCAAAGCACAGGTCCAGGACGTTGCACGTGTTTGCAACGCTGTCGCTCGCGGTGATTTGTCACAAAAGATCACTGTCCCTGTCCAAGGTGTCGTCATGGTTCAGCTCAAGGACGTCATCAATACGATGGTATTTGCAGAACGTACAACGACATGGGTATATCATGCTTACTCATTTCGTTAGGTGGACAAATTGGGTCAGTTTGCCAAGGAAGTCACGCGTGTCAGTCAGGAGGTCGGTACAGAAGGGTGGGTCCGACCAACATGCTGTTTTCGTTCTGTTTCCAAAGGTCACCCCTCTTTCTGTTTAGCAAATTGGGTGGTCAAGCGCTCGTTTTGGACGTCGAAGGCACGTGGCGTGAATTGACGGGCGTGGTCAATAAGTTGGCTGCCAATTTGACGAACCAAGTCCGGAGCATCGCCAGGGTCACGAAAGCCGTCGCGTTGGGTGATTTGTCGAAGCAGATCGACGTCGATGCTCGCGGAGAAATATTGGACTTGAAAAACACTGTCAATGGAATGGTTATCCGTCTCCGGGCGCTAGCCGCGGAAGTTACTCGTGTCACGCTCGAAGTCGGTTCTCAAGGAAAGTTGGGTGGTCAAGCTCATGTTCCGGATGTCGAAGGTGTTTGGTTCGAGTTGGTTCGGAACGTACGTCGCCGAGTCGTTGTTGCACTGCTTTGATGTTCATGACTATCACAGGTGAATCGGATGTGTTCGAGTTTGACGGATCAAGTGCGGTCTATTGCCAAGGTCACGACGGCTGTCGCCAAGGGTGACTTGACTCAGAAGATCGAAATCCAAGTCGAGGGCGAAATGTCGACGTTGAAAGGCACTGTCAATTCAATGGTGGACCAGTTGAGCGCGTTCGCATCTGAAGTCACCCGTGTGGCATTGGAGGTCGGAACTCAGGGCATCTTGGGTGGTCAGGCTCGGGTCGAGGGTGTACAAGGAACTTGGGCAGACTTGACACGCAACGTCAACGTGAGGTTCTCTCGAGTTGCGATTAATGATCTTGCCTAATGAAACTCTTTCACAGAAAATGGCTAGCAATTTGACGGATCAAGTGCGGTCCATCTCAGAAGTCACAAAGGCTGTGGCGTTGGGTGATTTGAGCAAGGTCGTCAACGTGGATGTCCAGGGAGAGATGCTTGATTTGAAGATGACTGTCAACTCCATGGTTGCCCAATTGTCAACGCTCGCGAACGAGGTGACGCGGGTGTCTTTGGAAGTGGGAACAGAGGGTATTTTGGGTGGTCAGGCGTCTGTCCCTGACGTTCAAGGAATGTGGAAGGTTCGTCGTAATTGTTGGTTGTCGGACCTAGGTTGACATGCTCCTTCGCTGTGGATAGGTCTTGACGGACAATGTCAACTTAATGGCCATGAATTTGACCAACCAAGTGCGTTCTATCGCTGAAGTCACCAAGGCTGTTGCGGCGGGCGACTTGACAAGGAAGATCGAGGTCGACGTGCGCGGCGAGATCAAGGAGTTGAAGGAGACGGTCAACGGAATGACGGAGAGTTTGAGTCTATTCGCCGACGAAGTCACTCGTGTTGCCAGGGAAGTCGGAACGGAGGGACGATTGGGTGGACAGGCCCGCGTAACCAATGTGGGTGGTACATGGAAGGTATGTTCAAGTTTGCGACGGGCAGAAAGAACGGTTTGCTGAAAGAAAGGCGGTTGCAGGATCTCACGGATAATGTCAACGTCATGGCTGCAAACGTGAGTAGTGCCTTTGTTCCAGACTCCACCTATGCTCACATGGGGTTTTAGTTGACCTTACAAGTCCGAACCATTGCCGTTGCAACAGTAAGTGGCGCGAAGTATTTCACAATGCAAAGATCAAGCTAACTTTTTCGGCAGACTGCTGTCGCTCGTGGTGACTTGACACAACAAATTATCGGTGTCTCGGTCTCTGGAGAGATGTTAAGCTTGGTAAACACCATCAACGACATGATTGCCCAGTTGGCCATCTTCGCCAAGGAAGTCAAGAAGGTCGCCTTCGAGGTCGGTACTGAGGGTAAACTAGGTGTACAAGCCGAAGTGGGCAACGTCCAAGGTATCTGGCAAGAAATTACGTGCGTTGACGTCCCTCCTATTCCCCGTTTCATCATACTAATCGATCGTACTTGTTTACGATGCAGAATGTCTGTGAACACCATGGCTGGAAATTTGACTACGCAAGTGCGTGGGTTCGCCCAGATCTCTGCGGCAGCCATGGACGGCGATTTCACTCGATTCATCACGGTGGAGGCGAGCGGAGAAATGGATTCATTGAAGACCCAGATCAATCAGATGGTGTTCAACTTGCGTGACTCCATCCAGAAGAACACGGCCGCAAGAGAAGCTGCCGAGTTGGCGAATAGGTCCAAATCTGAGTTCTTGGCGAATATGTCCCATGAAATCAGGTACGAACACTGTTGTTGATCGTACTCCACTCCGCGGGTTGCTGATCTGAACAAAGAACGCCGATGAACGGTATCATTGGAATGACCGAGTTGACTCTTGACTCGGATCTGAACAGATCGCAGAGGGAGAGCTTGTTATTAGTCCACTCGTTGGCCCGCTCTTTATTATTGATCATTGATGATATTTTGGATATCTCCAAGAGTGGGTCCCGCGTGTTTGATGGTCGTTTTCAAATTCATATTTTTTTGCAGTTGAGGCTGGTCGTATGACGATGGAAGCGGTCTCCTATTCTCTTCGTCAAACAGTCTTTGGTATCCTAAAGACACTGGTCGTCCGTGCATCGCAGAACAATCTGGACCTCACCTACGACGTGGACCCCGATATTCCAGATCAGTTGATCGGTGACTCCCTTCGATTACGCCAAGTCATCACGAACCTCGTTGGCAATGCTATTAAGTTTACGCCCTCAAAAGTGACGCGCAAAGGGCACGTTGCCCTCAGCACACGACTTCTGGCACTGGACGACCAGAGTGTTACCCTGGAGTTCTGTGTCACAGACACGGGTATTGGTATCGCCAAGGACAAGCTGAATCTCATCTTCGACACCTTCTGCCAGGCAGATGGATCTACGACACGCGTATGTATTGATGCGCTTTTCTCGCGTCCGATGACAGGAATTTAATTACCGTTCATTGTTTCACAGGAATACGGTGGAACGGGTCTAGGCCTATCAATTTCGAAGCGCCTCGTTAACCTCATGCAAGGCAACATGTGGGTGGAAAGTGAGGTTGCGAAAGGCAGCAAGTTCTTCTTCACGATCACGTCCCAAATTAGTCAAAGCCCCATGGAGCACACGTTGCAAAAGATGCAACCATTCCAAAGGCGTGCGATCATGTTTTTCGACACGTTAATAGATACCACCGGCGTCGTGCAACGAATTCAAGAACTCGGTCTCAAGGCGTATGTCACCCACGACATCATCGAAATGGCGGACAAGGAACGTTGTCCACACATTGACACCATCGTCGTCGATTCTCTCACAATGGTATGCTGTGTCAACTTCTCTCTTCATTCATGTCATTTGACCTCGTGTTGCTCAGACGGAGAGTATAAGAGAATACGAGCATCTACGATACATTCCGATCGTCTTGTTGGCACCTTCAATGCCTAGACTCAATCGTGAGTGGAGCCACCGCCTAGACTATCCCCTCTTTCTCAACCAGCGCGGTTTTTCAGTCAAGTGGTGCTTGGACAACAGTATTAGCTCTCAAGTGACGACTCCTGTAACAGCACAAGATCTTGCAGCCGCCTTGATTTCCGCCCTGGAGTCGAATACCGTATCCCCAGTTGCCGCCCAGAATGATGTTGTCTTTGACATTCTCCTCGCTGAGGACAATATGGTCAACCAGAAATTAGCTGTGAAAATCCTGGAGAAATATGGCCATTCAGTGGAGATTGCCGAGAACGGTAGCTTGGCTGTAGATGCGTTCAAGACGAGAGGGCAGCAGAACAAACCATTTGACATCATTCTCGTGAGCCATCCTAACTTATTGACGGCATGTGGGTGCTCAACCTCTGTATATTAGATGGACGTGTCGATGCCATTCATGGGAGGAATGGAAGCCACGGAGCTCATTCGAGCCTATGAAATGCACAAGGGTCTCCTGCGGACGCCGATCATCGCGCTTACTGCGCATGCTAGTGCGTCTGCTTCACATTCTTGTCGATCTTGAAACTAAGACTTCCTTTAAGTGATCGGTGACCGTGAACGATGCTTGCAGGCGGGCATGGACGATCATATCACGAGTGCGTGCCTTTTTTTTCATTCACTGAGACCCTGGCGACCATTTGTGTTTGTATGCAGAGCCATTACGACGCGGCGACCTCTTGAACTCGATCAATAGACTTGCTGGCGAGCGCACTCAGCTCGCCAAACAACTTCATCTGTTACAGAGACCGCCCGCACTCCTGGCCGCATAGGATGTTCTTTCCTGGAAATACCCAGGACATTGTCTTTCTTTGGACACATGATTCCGATCTGGCTCCATGATATCCTACTTGTCCATCGTCTTGTTTCTATGTTCTTATACTGTAGCATCCCACGACATGTACTCAAGACTCATGACGTTCTTACACCCCTCCCATTGTATTTCCTTTTCGACTGAAGGTGCTTCAACCTCGGCCTAGCTCTCGAGTCGACCTAATCTCGCGCTGTGCGCGCGCGTCGCGTCGCGTCGAGTGTATCCTGATATCCTTTTGCTTTTCTTCGGACACCTCACCTCTTTTCTCTATGTTTTTCGTTTCACGTGTACATCACAAGACCTTGGTCTGAATCATGTTTAATTCATGTGATGATGATGATTGTATGTACTTTATATACGTACTCGTGCGCGTTACTTTGAAGCCAAGGCTGATCTGATCTGATATGCGCATGTCAAGCTAACAAACGATTGATTGGAATTCGATTGCATGATGTCACGTGACACCTAAAAGCATTCCGAATTTTCCGATTCGAGATACTTTCAAGACTTCGACTCCTTTGCCGGTCTTGGTCCCAGGTCTACTCGTTGAGATAGCCCAGCTGTGCAATTGAATAGGCCTGTCCAAATGGGTTGACGGCCGTGTGCGCATGTCCAGTTAGAATGTAATCACGAATTATGACCCTGCAAGAACCTTTCCAAGCAAGAGAATTCCGCCTTCACTCCGAGTCCCCATCACTGTGAGCCTTTCTTTGCCTCGTCATCGTTGCGGTGATAATGTGCACTAGGGCAGAAAAGCATGGATCATCTGATATTAGAATTTTGCTTTCAAGACGTATGCCGTAGGTTTCTCATTCCTCTCTCCCGCAACGCGGACGAATACTCAGGAGATAGCGTCGCGTAACAGCAGGAACGAAGTTGTATGCTTCGATAGACTATCAGCATTTTCAGGAGCCCCGATTCTCGCCATTTATTATCTTATTCTTTACAGTTAGCCTAAACCTCGGAAAGTTATTCCTTGCTCGAGGGCATCACCACCAAGTCATTCTACGATGAGATGGAGTGAAGGCTCCATTTGCCACGTTAGTACTTTTGATATACCAAGGTTGCAGCTGGCGAAGTCGCGGCGCCGCAGGCTGAGCATCCAAACGTAAAGAGAAAATATGTATGAATGTGTTCGATATGCCAAGATGACACTCCACTCGTCTGTGTGTTGCGAGACGAGTAATGTGTTTACTGTGACCTAGGTACATTAGACTTGCCGTGCGAGAACGACGAACAAGTGGGTGACATACGGAAGAACATTCTGACCTGCTGTCGTAATTGCTAAGTTCAAGAATACCTAGTACGTCGTTATGTGAAAACAGGGTGGTAGATGGGTGACGACAAGAACGAAATAATATAAAGAAAATTGGACATATCGTATAAACAACTCTAGGCACAGTAGACTTGCGATGTACTCCTTGCCAATCACGCGAACTCAGGAAACCTGGGAATGGAAAGCGCGTATAGAAGGTGGCCTATGGCTACCTTGTGGCAATACTGGGAGGCTGGGGTATACGTAGAACTGAACTTTTTCAGTGATAGGCTTGCCAACGGCCAATGTCGAGATTATCTCCACCGGCACGTTCTTCATTAGGCAGTCGAACACAAAATAATGGCATTGGGCAACGGGCAGCCTGTTGCGTGGGTAGTAAGCGAAAGCAGGGTAGTGGCGTAACTGTGAAAGATGATGGTGCAACACACCGAAACAAGGACTAGAGGGCAGGGAAGAGAAAACAACGACAGGGACGGCAAAATCATGTCTCGTGGGGGAGATGGACTGGCGATGGCAAATGGCAAGGAAGATAGGGTAGTCATGAGACTCTGAATCCTAGCGTCCGAATTATCATCAATGAAGTCCAAGACAGATGGGGCACGACTGCGAGATAGACGTCGATGAAAGTCGTGCTAGATGTCGTTTGTCAAAAACCATGGCAAGGGGGAGCCGGCCCGGGTAACCGGTCACACATCACCCAACGTTCGCCGTGATGTGTGACATGTGACGCATGAGAACCACAGAGTCTACAGAGTCTACAGTGGAGGGCTGGTTTGCTGATCTGTGTCCTGTCTGTCTCCCAACCTCGTGCATGATCCGGAGAGGAACCCACGGACATATAACAAGCTTGGTATTGCCTAGGAGCGAGTCAAGTACGGACGGGAACTCGAAATAGTTCAACCGTTGGTCGATGGGAGCACTGGCACCCCTTACAGCACACTGCACCGCTGGCTTCAATTATCGTTACTGAGAAACCTCCTCATCCTCACCCGCCTTCCCTCAGACGCATGCTACCCACCATTCGTTGGTGCCCGTACCACGTACCAGCTGCCCTCAGTTCAATTCTTTTCAAGGTTTCGAATGTCACAGTTTGTAGTTCACTTAGACAGTCCTTAGTAGTAACTACTAGAAGGGCGGCGGATCGCGGTCGGGTAGCGGTTCAGCCCTGATGAGACTTTTCGCAAGCCGGAAACTGCACACGTGTTCTTTTCTGCTTCAGCTCTTCCTCAACGTTTTCCGCCTTGGCCGCTTCCTCTGTTTTCTTGGATCCCGCGGGTCATTCACACTTTTGCTCGAGACGGGTCACCAATTGTCCGATCCTCGGAGTATCGTTCGACCACCTGGGAATGAGATCGGACCATTCAAGCCTTGATTCAAGCACCGGAAAAGGTGCGACGTTCGCCTCGTAGTCCATCCTCCACAAAAGGTCATGGACGCTGGGAACCATTAAGCAAGTGCCAGTAAATAGCCGGCTATACCCACTAATCCCACATTCACTCCATCATCGCACCGTTCTTCGCATCGCTATATTTGCGGTGATGCTGTACACAAGGTCGGAAAAGTAATGGTCAATTTGATAAGTGCCGCCGTGCGCGCGAGGCAAACAAGTTGGCAGAAGTAAAAACCTTGATTCAGTCTTCAATTGTTGCAAGTATCCTACAGTATGAGACAACAAATTTGTTACAATCGATCGCCATACACTCTAACCAAGACCCTTTCCCAAGGCTGCCCATCGCCGGCACCGTTCCGGTATACGTAGCAAGTATTATGTAATTGCGAGATCCATCGCCTTCGGGTTCCAAATTAGTTACGTGTTGATAAACCGGGGGATCATATAACGGCCGCAAAACGTCGGGGCGGCGAGCCACGGATTTAGAGTCGCTGTCTCCCACTCCTTACTATTCATCTTCGTGTGTTGTTCAACATTGTGATTCTCTTGCACCTGCCATGTCCTCAGATATACAGAGTACGTTGGAGCATCTCCTGCTCAATAATTATGTATCTCGTAAGCTCGCTCCTACCTCCAACAGATTATTAGCCTTACAGACCATTGCAGTTGCTATCATCACTGCTATTGTATATGACTATCGTGAGATATTATTCTGCAACTTATCCTCTCCGTCCGCAATGAAGTTATTTTTGATTTGACTCCTGGAGTCATCACTTTTTCGAGAGAGGTGTGGTATCTTGTCCTTCATGATTTTATATTTATTGGTTGATGAATTTGAAGATCGACTACGTTTGGGTAAGAAAGTACCAATACCGGCTGAGCACTACATCCCTGACAATACTGCAGCGCAAACCATGGACGTGGATCTCCACAATGTTTGTTTTGGTACGTGTGAAATCTCTTGTCCCTATTCTGAAGTGACATTTTTTTTAGGTGCGCTATGTCGGCCTTTCTTGGGTTATGTACGTCCATGGTTATCAAACAATATAAAAGCTAACTCGAATGCATCCTGGAGTCTTAATGCCCTTAGTACGTTCAAAGTGGAATCCGAGCAAATTTGCCTGACTGGAGACATCCATAGGTGGTAGTGCATTTATTCCTGAGCCTCACATGGTCAGTCCTTCACGCAGGCTTCCAAACATATCATAGACGGATAACGACATCATCTTGTAGAAGTATGAGCTGATATGAACCCAAATTCAGTGCTGATAGTGCGTCGACAGTTGTAAGCAAATCGATTTATCGATTTTGACCACACCCATGAATATTCCAAAGGCACTATAATGTATCCGGTCCTAGTTTGGGAGTACCTCGCATATATCTCCGTCGCTGACTGTAAGTAACTGGATTCCCTGATTTTTTGTCTTGCTTGACAATCATGGTTCCAAATGACAGGGGTTATGATCATGCGGGTGTATGCAATGTGCAATCGATCCAAAAAGATACTTTACGCCCTCTTGTTGGTTTATGTGACACAGGTTATAGTTTCCGTTGTTTTATCAGGCATATATTACAACTCCAACACCCACCTATCAGGTGTGTTTCTACCTGGATTGTATGCAACACCGCAATCTCACGCAGGGGTAATTCATGCGATTCCACATCTTCCACAGTCAGAGTCACCCATATTATCGATTTCTCTTTTTGCAATGACAGCATCGATTCCACATCCGTGATGAATTGGTGTGTTCACATCCCGCAATTTGTTCTTGCTACTGCACTTTTGGTTCTCGCTGCCACTCAAACATTGAAGCAATCAGCTGAGATGTACAAAGCGACGAGGCAGTGGCAGCCTAATCGATACCTGCAACTCCTCGCGAGGGAGGGACTTCTTTATTTCCTTGCGTACGTCTCGAAGTCAACACTCCCTCTTCCATTTATTACCGTCAGTTCTCCGGTTTGGGTTACTAACCACTCGGAAATCCTTCCCTAAAAATCTAGAAACGTGACTTTTATTGTCGTTACTGCGGTAACAAACAATGTGGCCGTAACCAGCATTTCTATTCTCTTCCTGAGTACGTTCAGTTACACAGCCGTATGCATCATGATGCCTCGGTTCATCATTGGAGTGCGAGAGCTGTACGACCGCGACCTTCGTGAACGCTGGTGCGGGATTGACACCGGATTCGGTGTATTATTGAAATCCATTTCCGGTCAAGACGCTGCCAGTTCTACTATCGAATTTGCAGGTGTTGCACCAGGTCAAAGTCAGACTACGGAGGAGGAAGTGAATGGATTAGAGAGTATTCGGCTGGAGGAGCGCAGAGGTAACATGGACCAGGTTTGAAAGCAGAGGCCCTTGGACGGATGACTGGAATACATAGTATGTATCTGATTTGCTTGTCCATGTCTTTTGGTTTCTCATGTCGATATTCCCTCAGCACAGTACAGGATATACATTCGATTGGGAACATGACTCAGATGGGAGCAACATCGCGAGGGAGGTAGCCTATTCGAGGCTTAGCCCTGTTCTCACACGCATGGCATCAATCCGGGGCCATGAGTTCGAATCATG
>JBBPLP010000213.1:25219-35654 GCA_038089875.1 Fistulinella prunicolor
ACAGGATATACATTCGATTGGGAACATGACTCAGATGGGAGCAACATCGCGAGGGAGGTAGCCTATTCGAGGCTTAGCCCTGTTCTCACACGCATGGCATCAATCCGGGGCCATGAGTTCGAATCATGTTGTCGTTCGAAACTACGATACATATTCAAGTGGATTAGCACTCCTGATACAAGATTTCAAAGCCTGGAAGGTCTCGACGTTGCAGTAATACCCAAACGTAGAAAGTAAATAGATGGATGTGTGCGACAAGCCGGGATGTTACCTCATCACGTCCTATGCGACAAGTAATGTGTTCACTGGACCTGTCGAAGTTAGATATGATTTTCGAACATTTGGAAGACATACAGAAGAGTATTCTATCAATAAGGTCAACACTACCGATCCCGTGATTTGATTTTGGTATGGGATTGCAAAACTGGAGAAGTCACGGCGTTGCAGGAACGCTCGAACATAGAGAACAAATGGATATGTTACGCCAAGATGTTATTCCACTCGTCCAGGTGTTGCACGACAAGCAATGTGTTTGCTGTGACCAAATTAGGTTATGTTTGTCTTGCGAGAATGACGAACATGTGAAGAGTATTCCGGCCCACTGCTTTCACAATTGCTAGGTTTAATAACACCTACGTTGTGATTTGAAAAAAGGACAGAGGTACCCAAGGAGAATCAGACATGATATCATATAGACAACTCTAGAAATGATGAACGTACCGTGTACTCCTTCAAGCTAACTATAGGAACAGTGACAGGAAACCGGCGAATGGAAAGCGTGTGTAGACCGTGGCCCATGGCTACTAAGGAGAATTAGACATGTATAAATGATGAAAGCCCTTACCAACCATAGGAAAGGTGACAGGAAACCAGCGAGTGGAGGGCGCATACAGACAGCGGCCCATGATGTTCCGCTTTTAGAATCGTTTTGGATAAGTATACAACATGACGGAGATATATAGGTGTCAAAAACTTTCAGAAACGTTATCAGGAGGCCGGAGGGTGCGCAGAATTGGATGTATTGAATTCATTCTCAGTAAAGCTTTCCAATGTCTCATGACGAGATCGTCTCCATCGGCGCGTTTCTCGTTAGACAGTCGACCCAAGACAAGAAGATTAAGCAGTGGATGGGTGTCACGCAGGCAGCAAAAGAACGCACGACGCTTTGTAGTATGATTGAGAAAGACAGCACAGCACGATAGAAACAAGGACTAAAATGCAAGCTCAATGTCAAGGCAAGGCAAGGAGAACAGCAACGGCGGCGGCGGAAAAAAGTCTCGTGTGGAGGATCTGATGAAGATGGATGTGTGCAAAGAAAAAGATCAATAGTACAATGCTGAAACATCCAAATCAATGTCATAATGCGAAAGAGGGCAAGGGAAGTAGGATAGTCACATGGGGGTCTTAAACCTGCCGTTCGTGCGACCATTAACATCCAAGACTGAGGGCTTGAGGGAACACAGGATGGCAGGTGGAGTCGCCGATGTCGGTTATCAAAAAGAGATGGAAATGGCTGGAAATGGCCCAAGCAGACTGCCGTGCCGTGTCCGGTCGGTCCACCACATGCGTCGCGTTCGCCCAATGGGAAGGCTCGTTGCAGGGGTCGTAGTAACAACCACCTTCTCACATTCAGGTGACCATGATTCGGAACGGTTACTTGATGGGTGTCGCTATCCCATGGACCGGGGGGTACAAGCCTTTGGCCTCTCTGATAAGCGGCGAACCTAGAGTTAAAGGTGGAATCCAGCGACGCCGGGGGTAAAAGCCTAGAGGTGGGGCAATTAATTACTAGTGGGAGTCATCATAGAATCCAAAATGTCGTTTTCGTTCCACTTGGAAAGAAGCTGAAATATATACCAGTGACCATGTTCCAGGCCTCAAGGCCTCATGCACAGAAGACGTCCGTCGTTTGCGAGTTCGAGTCTTCCGGGTTGATAGAGCGAGTTCCCTAGTCTCGACCGGAACCGATGGATAGTAGCAGTCAGAGTGAGGGGGTATACAGCGGCGGCGCGGTCGTCCAGACGAGGAACGAGCCGACAAGAGAATCGCGCAGTATCCCATGCATAAGTAGATCATGATCCAGATCGATAGGACCCTCGTTGATGGTCGCGTGCTCGGAGGTGTTAGGCTCGGCACGTCAAAGAGATGATCCTAAATGATCCATCAGCTAGTGTTGCGCTAATACCCAGCTGGTAGCGTGAAGTCAGTCGCATTACGGTGGGTTCTCGTTTATGAGAATGGGAGTAGAGATTGACTCCAAAGTTCTCATTGGTTGGTTTATTTGGCCATCTCGCGCCTTCCGTATCGCTTTCGGCATCATGCTCGGATTCGTCAGCTCAAAGGGACCGCTTGTCTGGGGATTCGCTTCTCGGTTCCACCCATCATGTCTGCTGGGACGACTGCGAGTCCAGAAGCACAGCCTTTACTTGGCCCCTCCAATGTATTACCCACGTACCACGGTGAACGGATCGACGAGCAAGGCCCTTTGGGCGCCAACGACGACGAACCCAACGATGTCGACGCTCCCAAGACCAGGTCGTGGTCGACGATCGCGGTTCAGAGTGTCGTCGCGCTCTTATCGTTCGTTGTCGTGGGTCTCTTCATCAAGGGTTTCATAGATGCGGGTGATGTTAAGGTGAGGTTTTGTTTCGAATGGTACTCTTCCTGGTGTTACTCACTTCATGGTCGATGGTACACGTCATAGTTCGACTTGGGCAAGGCCCTCATGAGTGCACTCGGTGGCGGACTCAGTGGTGCCGCAGGTGAGGACTTCCCCAAGTTGACCATCGAACGCCAACTTATCTTTATTATGCAGCTATGGTCCTCCAGGTCTTGACCCTCATGGTAAATACGGTTGAGCGTGTACATTCACTATGCTCAGTGACTCCCAACAGCCCCTGCGCACGGTCATGAACTATCAATACCGCTACGGAACGCCGACCACCGAGGCGATCAAGACGCTCTATGCAGACGGCGGTTGGACAAGGTACTATCAAGGTCTCGCCGCCGCGCTCATTCAAGGACCGGTGTCGCGATTCGGTGATACCGCAGCCAACGCGGGTATTTTCGCTCTCTTGGAAAGCAACCCCTTTATGAGGGAACTCCCGACGCTTGTCAAAACCGTTTTTGCGAGCTTGGCCGCGGCCTGTTTCAGAATGCTGTTGACCCCGGTGGATACGATCAAGACTACCATGCAAGCGCAAGGCAGAGATGGTATAGCGCTGCTCAAGGCTAGGGTAAGTCTTTAAATTGTCCGCTTGCGGCTCTCATGAATACTGGTCTCCCTTTTGCTAGGTCAAGAAGTATGGCGTTGGCTCTCTTTGGTACGGCGCAATAGCAACGGCAGCAGCCACATTCGTGGGACATTATCCCGTAAGTACACGCTCCTTCTATTGTGCTGCCCTTGGGTGCGACTTGGACTTGTCTAGTGGTTCGGGACATACAATTTCCTCGACGTAAACCTTCCTCAGCCCACTACCCTCGTGGAGAAGCTCCTTCGCTCAGCGTTGATCGGATTCGCCGCTTCGATAGCTTCCGATACCATCTCGAATTCCCTACGGGTAGTCAAGACCTATCGCCAAGTTAATGCTACCCGGATCGGATACATGGACGCTGCACGCGCTGTGATCGCTGCCGATGGCGTCAAGGGCTTGTTTGGACGGGGTCTCAAGACGCGGATCTTGGCCAATGGTCTACAAGGCATCATGTTCTCCGTACTCTGGAAACTGTTTTTGGATATGTGAGTGTACACGTTATTTCTATCCTTCCATGCAGTATTGATGGGTCCCATAATGCATAGATGGAACGAGAAGACGAGTTGATCGTGATAGACCGTCATGGGTGTGGACTTTGACGCGCACACACATAGAGGTCGAAAAGTTATGCTGATCCTGTTCATGAAATATCCCATCTGGCTTTGATGTCCGATACCAAACATGTCCTTGTACCCTGTGTCTGCAATGTGTTTCGAGTCCGATAACTGATAGGTAACTTGTGTTTCGGCACATCACGACGTGAGAATGTAAGGTATGTTATATCCACCACACCTGTTGTCCGCTCGTCCGAGTGTTCCCGTCAGTTTCCAACGATGAGGTCAAACAGATGATAGCTCCATCTATCCATCCCGGATAAGCCGTGCTACTTGCTCCTTCCAGCCATTCTCCCAGTCACCCTAGCAGGGAAACAATTCCGTATGCCGGCCAAGCGTACCCGGCCTAGGGGCGCCCTCCCGAACGTTCCCGCCATTACCTACTTTTCCTTGACCCTCCACAATCCGATTCCACCTCGGCTAGACTTCTCCCTTCAGTCCCGTCTTCTTCGCGAGTCTCATTGACGCGAGGTTTCTCTCGTTGATTCGCTACTGCATGCGCCTCAACCCAAGGCCAGGCAGTGAGGCGGTGGGCAAGTCCAGTGCGTGCCGGCGTTCATCGGTTGAAACGGCGCGAGAACAATGACGAGGCCGATCTCGATGCTCAGGTGCATGAGCAACCCATAGAGGTATCCAATCATGCTTATTCCTTGAGTTTGGGCATGCTTTGTCTGGCTTTCGGCGTGCGTGTTTCAACTTGCATCAAGATAGTTCGGCCCAGCATATCCGCATAGAATTTGGGTGTTATCTCCTGCGTGTACGCGTCAGGATCCACGGCCCACATCGTCCCTATAGCCGAACGGAACCCGGCGAAATGCATGACCGCCGCGAGATGGATCGCTTCGTCCGGACTGTCCTTGGCCCCCACAGTCGCGTGACAAGCAGACGGATCGGCAAACTGTGCGTCTCGCAGCTCGTATTGCATGAGGTTTTCGACCTTCAGGAGTCCGTCGCCCATAGTAAACCCGGATGCGTCTGATTGGGGATCCTGTGACAGGCAAGATGAACAAAGTGGTGCTTGGCGAGTTCTGAGCCAACCCTAGCGATGGTTGCATGTTGTATCAAAAACACACCTTCCTCTTTGAACGCGAAAAGCAAGGAGTGTCAGCGAGATTCGACCTCCACTTCTTTCACCGCCCCGTTGTCCTCTTGCACGCACATGGGGGTCCACGTCAGCACCGAAGTTCACTCTGCACACGACCGTCAGGGTTTCTGCCCCTGGGAAGCTCAACGACGTTGAGGCCTACAGTATCTTCTACTTCCTCTACCTGTGCCTGCTTCATCAGGTAACTAACACGTTACTTATGTAAACTTATAGCTACTTATAGCGGTATAAGTAGCTTTCAAGTAAATCGCGTAATAAGTAAAATTTACTTGCGCAAGTAGGTCCCATCTCTGGAATCCTACTTGCTCGATACTTATTCTCCTACTTGCTCGATACTTATGCGACTTGCTCTCAACTTGTGCAAGTGATAATAAGTGCATGTTGCGACCAATAAGTACATGCAAGTAAAAGAATAAGTACGGCGCTACAACACGCCAGCTACCATACGGTAAGTAAAAATTCAGTAAACGAGTGGCTCGAAAAGTCTAGATGGAAAAGGAAATTTTGTGATTGTTGTGCAGAAATATGAGGTCGGGGAATACGCGTGCGACAGGGTATCAGGACGAAGGCTATATGAGAACAGAAAAAGATGGGTGCGGAAGGCCTGGGGCCATTGAGCATCAATTAACAACTGGATGTAGAAGGCCAGTTGTGGAGCACATCCTAAAACGTGAATACAACAAAAATGAGCAAATGTATTGCAGCTGGCAAACACTTACAGATTATCACTATATCGATCACATTCGGTGGTTGCGGCAGATGTGCATGCCTCATGCTTGGGGCCAAAGGTCAACGGAGCATCTCGTGCTTCATCAATGATTGTCGCGATCTGCGCAACCGTCCATTTATTCACCCTTTGGGCAAGTTTCCTTGTTGCCTTGCCCCAGTTCTGTGCTGAGAATGCGGATGCCATTGTGCTTTCCCTGCCAAAGTACTCATTCAGCATCCTTGGAGTCGCGATCTTACCCTCAAAGGCCTGGATTGTCGACCATGTAATGAGTCCTCTCTTGACCAGTGACAGCGCTCGCTCAAGCTATATATCATACCATATCAATGTTGGTGTACTTTTAGATCAATGGAACGTACTGCTGCCCCACACAGAGCAATTACACCACTGTAATTGCCAAGTGAAGGATGAACAGGTATGGGACCACTCATCACCCCATTAACATACTGGAGGTGCGCCATGTTGAGGAGTTGCAGCATAAACCACGAGCGGAAAGCCTTCTTGGGGTCCCTAGCGTCAAGATCCTTATAAAGGAAAGCCAAGTCCTCGAGGAGCATATCGGCCATGTCCCTGGCCTCACGGTCGCTGGATGTACACTGCACAAATGTCATGATGATCGCGAGGGCGGTGGAACTGATGTTGTGGTGCCAGTCACACAAACGTTGATTGGCCTTCCAATTCCCAACATGTCAACATCAACCAAGGAACGTAAGGCGCACATACCACTGAGACAATAGGCCCTTGATGGTCGAAGTCCATTTTAGACAAGTCAAGCTCCTTGTTGTAGCTTACAAAGAAGGGGAGAGCGTATGATGCTGCGGGGCGTGTGATGGACCAAATGTCGTCGTTACTGCCTGCCCACAACAGCAAGGTCGGCATCAGTACCCTTTGCCACTTATCATCGACTTGAGGCTCTGTTGGCAGGCTGGCTTTGGAATGGCGACTTTGACTAGAGAGGCTTGATGTCCCAGACTCAGGCTGTGGTGGGTTCGACGAAGCCCAAAACTGGCCCTGACTTGATGACACCGTGCCCTGGTTTTGTGTTATCTGGCCAGGCGCTTTCCCCACAGGGCTGGACAGAGGCTTCTGAAGAGTCAAAGCAGAGGCATGACTATGGATCCCGTCTGTTGGGCCCCGCTTGACTTTTTTAGCTGGCTGGGCAAGCACATTGAGGCAAGACTATGTAATATGATAAGCGTCTTAACTAGGATATTTGAATTGAGAAGCACATTCATACCTGATTTGTGAAACGAGAAGCTGGTGTGAGACGACATGCAGCCCTGCCTCGCAACGCGGTAGCAATGCGATGTCCGGCGGGGTTCTCACCACCTTCCTCCATCGGCTCATCTGGCTCTGTCTCCTGCTCCGAGAGGTCACCCTCCCAGCCTGAGGCATCACCCACGTTGACGATTCCAGCTGTGTTGCTGTCGGTCTTACAATTCTTTCATTTTCGCCCTATGAGCCCATCCTCTAGTGTGGGCAGCATCTGGGTCAACTCCATGATGGCAACCTGTGGGTAAAAAAACAAGTGCGTCAATGTCGGCAATAGTCCATCGTGCTTTACTTACTTGTTTGCCCACTCTTGCCTTGACAGCGTCTTCATGTTCCAGGGTATCATCGCTGTCCTCCCCAAAACCACCATGGAGTGCGTTTTCATTGGCCATCTTGATATCACCTTCAATCTCATTCTCCACAGTTGTCGCGGCCGAGCTTTGGGTGCCAGTGGAGAGCACGGTCAACGGCACACTTGTGGGAGTTTCAGAGCTGGTAATGGATGGAGAGCCCTGGCGTGCCGCAATGGTCTTGTGTTCTTTTACTCGTGTCGTCCATTGCTTGACTCTGGCTAACACTTGGGCTTTGCGATTTGGGTCTGTTCTATACGAGCGCAGCAAGTTGACAAAGAAAAGTGTCAACTCAGTTAGTAACAACATGAGTGTATGAAATCGGATTACTTACTTGTCGCCAGCCCAAAGTTCGAGCTCGTATCCATCAACCTGTGGCTGTGTCATGCTATGAACCTTGGCAGCGGCTGAGACCAGTTGCTTTGCTCTCAGGCGACAAGCCTGGACCTCTGCAGTCAGGTCAGGTAGACCTAGCCTATCATGACTACTAGGCTTCTTTGAACTTGGCCCACTGAGTGCCTTGGCATGGTCCAGGTCAACAGCTTTATCAAGGTGAGCTAGTATTAAATTCTCTTAGTACTCATCATCTCACGACGTATCAAAGGTCACTTACGCGGGTCCTTGGGTATGTCTGCAGGTTTGACACCGTTCTTAGCACTCACACATTTTTTGACAGGGGGAATGCCCTTCTTTGGCGCACGCTTTGCCGACTGCATCGCATTCATCTCTTCCTCAACGGCAGTGACGTTAGCCAATGTGAGTAAAGCCTGGCTTTCTTGCATCATCTGATGCTCCATTTTCGATGTATCATCAGCTACCTTTTCCTCATGGGTCCGTCGTTTGACAGGGAGGTCCGGTAGACCATGGTGCTTCTGAGCATTTGACTTGCGAGTCTGCCGGGAGGAGGCGGGTTGCATAGTAGTGGGAATGAAAGGAATGACTGAGTGTTTTCAGAAACGACTGTTGTGGATGAGAGGAAGGTTGCAAAGTTTGTCGCTCATCCCTGTCCCCAAATTTATGGGGTGAATAATTTCAGTTTTCTTGCTAACCTTATATTTCTGGCCCCAGGTCTCTCTGCCAGTATATTGGTCGCTCCTCGAATTCCATGTCTACCCCCTTTGTAGGCTCAAGCCGCTGTTCCAACACACCCCTCCACCTTCAATGTAAATTTCCCAACTGTCGACGTTGGTTTGGTAACCAGTTGGGCCTCACCAAGCACACGAACCATTTCCATGCCGATGTTTTCGCTACAAAATCCACTGTTGCCCATTTGGAGGGCTCCGTCAATCCGACTAGAGATGAAGACCCCACACGTCCTATGGATATAGACAATGAAACCGTTGACTCACGATGGCATGGACCTGGCTCCAAGCTCTATCGTAACTTCCACATGCAATTGACAGGTAAATCGTACAGGCGGTCTCTTTAATTTTATATTTACCTTTCATATACAGGCTGTCATTGTGATGCGGAAGGCAATTTCTTGCCTCTTGGTTCTCCTCCTCTCCCATACTCTGAGAAGGCACTGGACGATTGGACCCCATTC
Source organism: Fistulinella prunicolor (assembly GCA_038089875.1). Taxonomy (NCBI): domain Eukaryota; kingdom Fungi; phylum Basidiomycota; class Agaricomycetes; order Boletales; family Boletaceae; genus Fistulinella; species Fistulinella prunicolor. The sequence goes on from JBBPLP010000213.1 coordinate 34,088, forward strand.
CAGGACCGCACGCAATTCGAATTGGCCGACCTTCTGTACACCAAAATTCAGATGTCCGCCCCCAATGTGAACCAGCTTTTCGACATTTTCTCGGCATACCTATGCAAACATGGTGACCAGCCTCCTTTTCATAGCTGTGATGATTTGTACAGCATGATCGACAAAACACAAGTAGGCGATACTGCTTGGGAATGCTTTGGCATAAAGTATGGTGGTGATCGGACTGAAAATCCCGCACCTTGGATGGATGATATCTATGATGTGTGGATGCGTGATCCTGAATGTGCTATCACACAGATTATTGGCAATGCTGACTTCAAGAGTACGATGGATTATGTGCCGTATAGGGAGTATGATGTGGCCACAGACTCACATCGTTGGCAAGATTTTATGTCTGGTGACTGGGCCTGGTACGAAGCTGTACGTTACTCTATCATACTTAAAACGCAATTGCTCAATCATTCTACAGGACAACATTGCGCAAGACCCTTCAACACATGGCGCAACGTTGCTCCCTATCATTCTAGGGTCTGACAAGACCACTGTGTCAGTTGCAACTGGGCAACATGACTACTATCCACTCTACCTCTCCCTTGGTAACCTTCACAACACTGCATGGTGGTCACATAAGAATAGTGTCAAACTGATTGCATTTTTAGCCATGCCGAAAAGTATGTCAAGTCCTTGCATTCAACGTATACTGTATGTGCCATCTTGAACCTTTACTCATACAATTTCAGCTATGAAGGAGCATGTGGCAACCCCGGCCTTCCGGAAATTCCGCTGCCAATTATTTCATTGCTCACTCTCAAAGATACTAGAACACCTGAAGCCTTTCATGACTACATGGACGGTTAAACAATTTGCCGACGGCTACTATCGGCATGTCATTTTCAGCCTTGGACCCTACATAGCTGATTACGAGGAACAGGTTTTATTAGCTTGTATTGTCCGTAACTGGTGTGCGAAGTAAGTGAATACTAGCAATGGCATGTAAAGCATGACTCAAATCATATGAGCCAGGTGTTTGGCGAGGAACAAAAATCTCGACGACACGGATGCACTCTATCAGTCCAAAGAACATATGAATCTACTGGTGGAAGATATTGACATATGTGTGTTATGGAATCAGTATGGAATCGTTGGTGACCTTATAGTACGTCACATTTGATCTGGCATACATGCTACTACTAACTTCAAGCATTGAACTCAGCCATTCACAAATGATTTTCCCTGTGCAGACATCTACGTAATGCTCACGCCCGACATTCTACATCAACTCATCAAAGGTGCCTTCAAGGACCACCTCGTTGAATGGATCGAAAAATATCTCTACAAGAAACATGGCAAAGCCTCCGCTAAAGTGATACTGGATGATATAGACCGGCAGTGAGAGATTGCTGCTACCATAGTATGAGATCATTTCATGACTAGAGTATAGAATTGCAGCAGTTGTGTCATTCTCTGGTCAACGGCGCTTTCCACAGGGACGCAACTTCAAACAGTGGACCGGAGATGACTCCAAGGCTTTGATGAAAGTGAGTAGGTTCAACAGTACTCGCAATGA